>JABTXL010017417.1:0-15462 GCA_025134845.1 Neodon shergylaensis | reverse complement strand
AAAAAAAAAAAAAACCAACCAAACAAAAAAATCCAAAAGTCAAACAGGATTCTCACTTGAAAACTACAAACAAGGAGACCTAAGAGACTCCAGAGGAGCCCTGTGAAGATTTCAAAGGGTAGGAGATTCTGGTGACCACCACAAAGTCCCGCAGAATGAGAAAGCGGGCCTGTCAAATACCGCCCACTGTTCCACCTGGAAGGCCAGTGCTTCCATAGACTCTGCAGGCAGTGCTAGAAGCAACCGTGATTGACGAGGCCATGTTGTGCCCAGACTATGAAGAGGGGCCAAATAGGCTACACCCCCAACAGGGCACCATCAACCTTGAGCTTTCCTGAGATCTGACACCCACCAAACCCCTGTGAAAATGCCGTCAAGCTTTGCAAGAAACACTGATCGAGTCTTCCAGAGATCCCTCTGGAACATTATTGCCCAAGAGGACAATGGCACTTGCTGAGGTAGTGTGAAATACGGCTGGGTAAAGCCAGTCCCACCAAGCCTTCCCATGCAGGCCTGTTACCCTCAGCTTATCTTGCGGCGTTCCTGAGTTTACTTGAACAGGAGCTCCGTCGTCTTCATTGGGGTTTTGACATGGATAGCCTCAGAGAATGTGAAGGAAAAGTCCCAAACTGAAAGCCCTGAGGAGGAGGAGTTCAGTGGCACCAGTATGTGGTGGACCCTCAAAAGGAGGTTGATGCCCACATACTGTTGCCTATCCGAAGAAGACACAGACTGGGCTGTACAGGTCAGCCCTGGTAGGAAGTTGGCCATGGACAAATACACTAACTCAGCAGACCAGCAACGAAGTGTAGAGTCAGCAGCCAGTTCAGTGGTTCTGTTGACCAAGAGGAAGATGAAGTTCCGAAGACTTCAGCATCTCGAAGCAGCCGCTGCCCACTCTGGGTTCTGTCAGAATCATGATGAGGTACTTTGACCAGGGTTTAGGAAACCAGGTCGCCTGCTGTGACCAACGAAAGAGGAGTAGTGTCCACCCTCCTGCTGCCTGCCCCCTACAGCAAAGATGGCCGCCCTCTTACCCTCAGGACGGCTGTTGTACTCAAATACTGTTTCCACATGACCAACCATGCTAGTCCCTTTCTGCTCCTGCGATAAATGCTGATGAAGGCACCCAAGGGGGAGGAGAGGGCTTGTTTGGATTGCCCCTCCAGATCACAGTTCTTCACTGAAAGGAGGAACTTGAAGCAGAGACCACAGAGAAACACTTTCCTGGCTCACAGAAAGGCTGGTGTTCGGCTTCCTTTCCTAGACAGCGTAGGCTCATCTGCCTAGGGATGGTGCCGCCCACGGTGGGCTGGACCCTCCTACATCAATTAACAATCAATAAAGTCCCCCACGGTCACACCTATGGACAAATCTGACCGAGGCAATCTCTCAGTTGAGACCTTTTCCTCGGGTGACCTTTGGCCTTACTAGTCAAAGCTAACTAGGGCACTTACGCATCTAGCTGCTGGGCCAACTATGTAAATATTTCCTAATGTAAAAAGTCCCTCATTAGTCCCCTATAGTCTTCTGTTAGATGTGTCCCAAATTAAAAATAGACATGCAGTAACATAGCATACATACTGTATTGGTAATACTTTGGTGCCAACAGCTTACGAATCATGTTATTTTACCTCATTTTCAGAGTAACTCCACAGAGACAGTCGTATAAGCTGTTATTTCTCTCATTTCAACTGGAAGGAAACACAGGAGGTGTTGCTCTAGGGTAAAAACCCGGGTAGGCAGAAGCAAGCTATGCCAAGTCACACAGAGCCAGGAAGAATGTGTCTGTTTTACGGGAGTATTTCTGGCATGTGTTATGTCCTGCCAACTGGGTGGAATACATGTTTATTGCATGAACAAATCAAAAAGCAGAGCAACAATAGCAAAAGCAAGAAAGGATTTGTTTTGAATTATTGCTGTGGTTTGAATATAGTCTGTCTCCTCTAAAACTCAGGCTTTTAGAGGTGTAAGCCTCAGTATGAGATATTAAAGGTGGGAGCATGTGGGACCTGCAAGAGATGACAGGTCCTGCCCCCGAGTGGTGGACTCAGTTCATAGATGTTATGGTTTGAACCAGAGTTCCATCGCCCCCACAACTCCTGTGCTGAGGGCTCAGTCCTCAGATGTGACATTACGGAGGGGACTGGATCATGGGGCGACTAACTGATGAGTTCTTCTGGGAAGTGGGGTCTAGTTAGAGGGAGCGAGCCATGGAGGTGTCTTTGAAGGACATGTCTGTCACCGTGTCCTGGCCTCTGCTGCCTGTCTGCCGCGGGGCGAGCCACTGCTTCACGCGCTCCCTGCCGTGTCATCCTGACCCATGGTGCATGGACCCAGAGGTGCGGAAACTAAGTAACTCTACACCATAACCTCTAAAACCCTGAACTGAAATTAAGTTTTCCTCCTTTAAATGGTTTCTTTCCAGTATTTGTTGCTACAGTGGAAAGCACCAGTGGTTGATGGGACATCCTGAGGGTATGGCCACAAAAGCCATGTGGTACCACAGGACACCCTGAGGCCCTGCCAACAAGAAGGCTATCACCAGATAAGGCCCCTCTCTTGTGCTATAACCAGGGACTGAAACAGACATCCTCTCTTTAATGCTCATCCATCCTGTGGTAGTGTGTCACTACAACAGGAAATGGACCATGACAAATATTCATTCATTTTTCCCCCAGCAAATATTTACCAAATGTCTGCTGTGGGCTAGGCATGAGTCCAAGGGCTGAAAACCCATTGCTCTTTATGCTGGGATGGTAAAAGGGAGAGAATTGTCAATATCTTTAATGTCCTTGTGCTTCTTTTAAAGTTAAAAGATTATTTATATTTAAAAATCCTGTAGTGACTGCTAGGGAGGATCCCTGGGCTTCAAAAGTCCTTTCTGTCTCATGTGTCTAAGGCTTCTGTCTGGTTTACCTTTAGGGTGGAACAGCCTATGCTTGTTTTATGTTGTTCGTGCTTAGCGCAGACTACATATGGAAGTCAACATCTCCCGCAGTATGTTAAGATGGCCAACCTTTTATATCTCTGGGGAACCATTAAGAGCTGAATTTTATGCAGCTCTCGGTATCTGTTATAGTATATCAAGAGTCCATACTTCTCAGATAAAGGCAATATGCAGGTTTGATATGTCCAACTGTCGAGTCACGAGAAAGTGGTAGGGAGACATCAGGTGAGAAGAAGCTGCACATCGAGCCTTCAGGAAGGAGTCTGAATGGCTTCCTTACACACGGGATGCCGAAGTGAGAAAAGACATGGTCAATAAACTTAGCTTATATCCAGTAGGTGCTGGGAAGAGTTAAACTCATGGGGTCGATAGATGGAAATGGTTTTAAGATTAAAAAGAAACAAGACAACAACCTACTGACGTTTTGTCCCTTTAAGTTCTGAGCCGGGTAAGAAGCACAGGGGTGTGTATGTTGGGTACTTTTTGGAGATCTCGTTTGGGAGCGCCATCCCCTAGAATGGAAAAAGCAAGAACTTTTGAGTGAGGCCAAGTAGGGTTTTAACCCTGACCTCTGACAATTTAGGCAACTTGCTTCATCTCCTCATTGGAAAGCCAATCTATTGACCCAAATAAGGCTAAGCTCGTAGGAAGTGGAAAATATTATGTTTTCTTCTTTTTACGTAAGTAGGACAGACTTGGGCTCATTAAAGAGGCGCTGTCACCCTTACTTCCTGCTGTGGCTAAAATGTATGAAAACGTGTCCCTTAGAGTGTTAGCGGCACAGAGAGGAAGAGGAAGGAGATGGACGCTCAAGGCATTCCAGAGAATCAGAACGTCCTCCCATGTGACCACAGGCACACTGGAAGGATGGGGATGGAGCCTGCCTCTCGGTACCCACCGAGATGTGCCAGCTTTCTTCTGAGCAACTGGGGAGGCTTAGCTCACATCCTTGACCACTGTTGCCTAACGGCTCAGCCTTCAGTTGCTGTGCCGCCCGCCCTCAGACAGGGATGATGATTGTGAGTTACTCGGCAAGTTCTTGGCCCCCATTCAGACATTTTCAAAACAATTTCTTCACTCTTCACTCGTAAACTTGGGATGCTTGTTCCTGGGTGGTTTCTGTCATCCTGGAACACGAGTCTTGTCACACATCAATGGACTAAGCCACTCACGTTCAGGACCAAAGCAGAGGCAGAATGGTAGGAGTCTATCCGGTCTCAGGACACCCCAACTCCACCCTGCAAAGCCTCATGGGTCTAAGCAGGGCCGAGAGCATGTAGGTAGAGGCTAGCACCTGGGACGTTTATCTGCCCTTTTTCCTTTATTTTTTTTATATTTTTTTCATTTTATTGTTTGTAACCATGTATGTGCACCACAAGTATGCAGAGGCCGGCAGAGGGCATCGGGTCCCTCTGGCACTAGATTATAGAGGGGTGTGAGCAGCTGGGCTGGCGTCCTGCAGCAAACCTCTGTAAGATGAGCAAGTGTTCTTCAGTGATGAACTTCTCCAGTCTCATTTGCATTGTTTTTGATTAAAGAAACTAACTGGATAAAAATTTACAGATATTGTTCAGTAGAAGCAGAGCTGTTGTGTAAAAATAACAAATTTGGCAATCGATTCTCCCAGAAGCAAAACAACCTAGGCAAGGTAAGGGCTTCTGCTAAAATATCTAGTTATTAGCAACTTTTTTTTAAAGTTACAAACATTTTGTTTTATGTTTTAATGGTATAAAACAATCAATTTTGTTTAGGCCAGTGCTATAAAGTATCCCTAAAAGCATTTGTTTGCTCTGTATGAGTCTGAGTGTTTTCCTGTGTGTATGTATATGCAGCATGTGTGTGCATTGCATGCAGAAGCCAGTAGAGGGCGCTGGATCCCCTGGAGCTGGAGTCAAAGATGATTGTGAGCCACCATGTGGATGCCGATAATTGAATCTGGGTCCTCTGCAAGAGTATCCAGTGTTCTAACTGCTGAGCCATCTTTCCAGCTTCCACAGAAGGGCAAAGGACTGACAGATTTTGTTTTATGTATCCATTACCAACTTGGATCACACTCAGCTTACAGAGTCACTGAGTCTAGAGAATAAAACAGAGTAGATTTGAGGGGGGGAAATAATTGAAATTGATTTCATTTTAAAGTATAACCATGAAATTGTGAATGGGTTGGAAGAAAAAGCAAGTTTATTATTATAACTTGGTGGATGGAGAAGGACCTGGCAATTGACATTGCGAAGGCAGCGGTCATAATGAAAAACATTTCCAGTGCCTCCCACGTAAGATGGCGAGGCAGAAGCGGCATCTGTGTGACCCAGGGAAGGGGAGCATCAGGATAAGGAAGAACTGACTCTGACCCAAAGATGGAGAGAGAGGAAGACTTTTTGGAAATCCACAAAACAAGCAGAAGGCTGCTTGAGGATATCAGGTAAATAGGAAGCTAAAAATAGCTTCACTTGCACCGATCCCTGGAGGGTGAAGGAGAAGAGAATCCACATCCAAACGTTGTTTGTTTCCACCTCTCTGAGTGGCTCTGGGGAAGGAGCCTTCAAACAACCGGCTATTTATTGAGAATATCTTCAAGGAAGCCAGAGAGAGACCTAAGCCAACAGATGCTCACAGCAGTTTGAATGGGGGTGGTGGCCAGTCTTGGGGATTCGCACCCTTGCTCCTCAGCTGTCATGCGGTTTGGAGATGTTTAGGAGGTGTGACTTTGCTGGGGGCAGTAGAGAGTTGTGATAATCACAGGTTCTAGACTCAAGAGGCACAGCAGGCCACACAGGGCAATGCCTATAAGGCCTGCATGTGTCCGGTGGGCAGAAGGCAGGAGTAAGGGGAAGGAAGGTTGAGGTCGGTGCTTTTATTGGGGTTTCTAGAGGAAGGTAAAACAAGGCAAGATGAATAAGTTAGGATTGGTTGCTTCAGGGTGCTATGTGGATGGCAATGACCCCCAGGAGTTCACATGTTTTCAAGCTTGGTCCTCAGCTGGTGGCCTGGTTAGGGAAGGTAGGGAGACCTCTGGGGACCTCACTGGAGGAAGTGGGTCCCTGAGGACCAGCTGTGATCCTCCATAGCCCTGGCCCACTTTATGTTCACTACGTGATTCCTGCCTGGTGATGCAATGTGACCAGTTGGCCTCCATCCCGCCACCTGATGCCTTTTACGCCTTCCCCTGAAGGACTCATCACCTTGAACTGTGACCAGTCCTCCTTTAATGGCCCAGGACTAGGTCTCTGATATGCAAAAGCAGCCAGGCAGAGGCAGACAGACCCCCAGCTGGCACTTCAGGGGAGCCCAGGACTAGGCAAGGAGACCAACCACCGTTGATGGCCCCAAACAGCCTGTCCTATCCCATGCAAGTGTTCTGTAGATTCCAACCGTATCCCAGTGCCACCCTTGGTTCCCATGAGCCAAACCAGTCTTCCCGGGATCCGTTTGCGCTGCCTCTGGCCTGCTTTCAGGATCCCACAGTTTCCTGACCCCCACCGGCCTCAGCACTCCAGAACACCGAGTGACCCACCCAGTGTTTAAGAAGATGCCCTCAGAGAGCCGAGGAGTAAAGCTCACCAGGATCATCCCACGGGCCCAGATAGGCGTGTGTGTGGACCCCAGAACAGTGTTGGTTTGGGCAGACAGAAGCAGTGAGCTCAGCCAACCGCACAGCCAGAGCCCAATGAGGTAAGCCTGGACGGGAGGAAGGAAAATTTTCCATTCTGTTTCAGTCATGACTAAAGCTGTCAGGAGTCAGTACAGTAAATATGAATGTGAACTTCTTTGCATAAAACATCTTTGCAAATCTGGGCTTTCCGCTGCTCCATATGTTCCTGCCTCGGCTTTCACACGGCTCTGACAGTCGTAACCACAGGGAAAAAAACGATCTGAGGCATGCTCGGTGTATTTTGTTCGCTTATTTAACAAACATTCAATAGTACTTATTTATGCCTGGCACTGTTTTTAGAATGTTATGCATAACCATGACACAGCGCTGTTTATCATTTATTTATTCATTCATTCAGTGGAAATAAATTGGATATCTTTATGAAGCCACAATGGGCCTGGAATAAAAAGGCATGGGATGGAGCTGTTCTTTTGCTAGTGGAGATACAGAGACATGCATGAATGGCAGCAGTTCTAGAAAACGGGGAGATAAAGGCGGGCACCACAGAGGTCATTTGCCCCTAGGAGGAGGTGGGGTCATCTGACTTAACCCCACGTGTAATGTCTGTCGCATTAAAATGTGAGCAGGTCTGTATAGTGAGACGAGAGCCACACGGCAGGAACAGCCTTTGTGCACCATGGTGGAAATGCCAGCCCCATCTTCCAAGCAGTAGCAAGCCACGTTTTCTGATTCTTAAGCATGTATGTGGGAATCAGGAGTCTGTTGGGTTTCGCTGTCGTGAAGCATCTGAGACTGAACAGCTTCAGAAGCACGGATTTAGGAGCTAGAGACATGGATTGGCGATTAAGAGCATGTACTGCTCTTGCAGGGGACCAGAATTCAGTTCCCAGCACCCCTATCTGCTGGCTCACAACCTCCTGTAACTCCAGTTGCAGGGGAATTATCACCCTCTTCTGGTCTCTGTCAGTACTGCATCCGTGGGCACAAATCCACATTCCATCTTCCCACCACATACAAATAATTAAAAGTAATAAAATACTGAAAAAAGGGGCCAAAGAGATGGCTCAGCAGTTAAGAGCCCTGGTCGTTCTTGTAGAGGACCTAAGCTCAGTTCCCAGCATCCACATATGGTTCACAACTGCCTGTAACTCCAGTTCCAGGGGTCTGATGCCCTCTTCTGACTCCCATGGGCATGTGGCGTGTGTGTGGTACACATACACACAGGCAGGCGAAATATAAACATAAAATAAATACATCTTAAAAATAGTTAAAAAAATAAAGCTTTAAAAACCTAAATGAAAAACCTTAAGAACCAACGAGTTTAATTTCTTTCACGCATTGAGTCTAGAAGGCAAGATCAAGGGACAAGTTCTGTTTCTGGTATCTTCCTGGCTTGGAATGACCCTAATGGGTCCAACGATGGTATTTCTTTTTCTTGCCTGCCCCAAACTCCCTGGAGTCTCTTACAGGCACCAGTTGTCACAACTGCCTGTCTGTTGCTTGATAAAACACTCTGCCGAGAGCAACTTAAAGGAGAGAGGGCTTGTTTAGTTTCAATCCCAGTCCGTCACCAGCTGCTTCAAGCTCCGGCTGCTCTGGCTTCTCTTCCCTGATGGATGGAACTGTGAAGCCACATTCAGAGAAACACTGAAGAAGAGCAAGAGGCTGAAAAGGAAGTAAGAAAATACCCGAGACTTGCAGGTGCCACATTCAGCAGGCAGAGGTAGCCAATGGGTCGGAGGACTGTGGTGGGGTGGCGGTGGAGGAGGGCCAGGGTGGGGAGGGATGAAAGGCAGTCTCAGATGCCTTCAGCATTCTGGAGAGAGAGATGGACGTGCCCCATAGGATGATGGGCACATCTCATAGGATGATGGATACAGGAATGAGCACATTCAGTAGGAAAAAGAGGTTCCCTGGAGACACCGGTGGAAAGCCTTGTGGAGAGGCTGGATGGGGTTGGGTAGACTGTCTGAGAGCCTAGCAAGAGTCTGGACTGTACCTGGATATATAGGGATCATCAGCTTTAGGGGCCACCAGAGCCAAAGGTTTGAACAACGCCATCCATGAAAGAGGAAGCTGCCAAGGACAGAACCCTGAGACTCAGGACAAACAAATGGCCTGAGATGAGAGAAAACAACCAGGGATAGACAAGAGGCAGCACTGTCTTGTGATGACTTTGGGATGCAATGTGTGGGCTGTAAGCCGTTGAACTCAGAGAAGTCCCCTGATGGGGGCATCACACACACACTTGGGTGATGTTTGCTATGGGCTAGACACTGTTTAGAGTGCTTTGCCTACAAACCCCACAGTTTGCATGTGAAGCAGCTGGAACACACAGGGTTGATTCCAGTGTGCTCAGTGTCCAGGGAGCTCCTTGAACCTGAGCCCTTGGCTGTATTCCTGCCCCACCACTCCCTAGACTCACATTGCACCAGATTTTAGAGGTAAGACCGTCTAAAGACCTAAGGGTTTAAGAAACTGATTCTAGTTGACACAGCTAATGGGTTCCCAAGCCAGACATTAAATTCTAACCAAGCACATGGACTACCCCACAACTTCTTCAGGAGTTAAGGCGGGCGGGAAGGGCAAGGACAAGGCTGGTCTGGAGACATCGGAGCAGGAAATGTCTGCCGGCTTTGGCAATATGGAGGCCACTGATATTTTATTAGGGTCAGTTTCAATGGGCCCTGAGGTGAGATGGCAGAGAAAAAATTTAGACAACTCTTTGGGTGAGTTTGACTTAGGGAAAAGTAGCTAATACGGGAGGGGAGATGAAAGAATAAATACCATTTGATGTAAGAGAGAGGAAGACAACAGATATTTGTATTCTCTCTCTCTCTCTCTCAGTGTGTGTGTGTTCCTGTAGATATGTGCACACATACAGGAGGGTTTTTAGCACGGCTGTGCACCTGTGTATGTATGTGGAGGTCCCAGGTCAGTGCCGGTGACTTTCTCAATCACTCTCTCCCTGAATTTTATGAGAGAGGATCTCTCAGTGAACCCGGAGCTCATCAGTTCAGCAGGGTTGCCTAGTCTGTGAGCTCCATGCATCTACTCGTCTTCCACCACCTCAGGTCACAGACGTGTGCCCCTGTGTCGGGCCCAGCTTCTATGTGGTTGCTGGGGATCTGAACCCAGAGCCTCCCTCTTGTGTGTCAGGCACTTTGCTAAGCATCTCATCAGCCCCACATCCTTGCGCTCTGACAGGAAAGTCTAGGAGTGAACGCAGCGGTGGTGTGAACTGGTCTGTGAGAGTTTGAGTTAAGCTCTCTGTATCACTCAAGGTTGTCTCAGAACCGATAAGATGAATCTCTGGGACAAAGGGGATGCATTAGATTGGCTTTTAGGATATGGCTGGAGTCGTGCAAAAAACGTTCTGATGAGTTCTTCTGAGTTCTACAGGTATTGTACTCTTACATGCAGGCAAACATTCATACACAAAATAAACAATCACTTAAAATCCTCAAGAGACTAAAGAATAAATGAAATATTGCAGAAAAGTTTTTGTTTGATTCAATTAAATCCAGGCACTATGGAGATAAATTGAATATAGTCTCTGAATTCTACTTGCCTTTCAGGTTCTATGGCCAGGTGTCCTCAGTGTTGCCAGGAGTCTCCTGCCCGCTCAGACATGTTTCCTGAGAGCAGAGACCTTCCATCGGTCAGTGTTAACTGTTGGGAAACTTGCCTGACCCTCCGTTGGACTACAAGTTTGTGGTTCTTTACCCCTCTTCTTTTAATTAAATTGAAAGGGACAATGGTCCTTTCATCCCTTAGGGAACTTGTGAGCACATAGCTAGAGCACCCACATATCTATAAACTGATGGTCAGATTCTCAGTCCACGAAGGAGGCCAGATGGGGGTCTTCTGGCTTGAATCCAAGCACATAACCACCCAAGGGCCCCGGGGGCAGCAGAAGCAAGAGAATCAAGAAATACAGTGCACAAGGGGATGCAGAAAGCCTCGTGGGAAAGTGGCAGACGGCTCATGGAATGACGCTGGGTGGGTGGGAACCCCTGCCAGGAAGGGCCAAGAGAAGGAAACGCCAGGTCATCTAGGTGGAGAGGAAGGAAGCTGAAGATTTAGACTGCGCATGCGGTGGGGGAATCTAGATGCATATGGAACTCCCAGCCTGAGCTCTGACAGCCCCTGGGCCCCACCCAGGTGAAGAGGTGGGTCAGGGACCCTGGGAGCAGTGGTGCCTGAGGGATGGATGGGCGCTGAGCCAGGCCTGGGCATCTGTCGTGGAGAAGATGCTGTACTAGGCAGTGTGCACAGGCAGGGAGGGCCCCACGCGGGGGCTGAGTGTCTGACCCCAGTGGGATGACTAAGTACGACTTGGCTGTAAGCAGGCGAGGTGGGAGAGCGCCAAGTTATGAAACGCTGATCGCTCTACTGGAGTGGAGCATCTGGGGTCCTGCCTGGGGGCCGGAGGGGCGTGCCTGGCGCTTGATAAAAAGGCTGTGCAGCGCGGGGACCGCTTTCTCGGTGTCCTGCCTGCAGCACTCCTCGACGGCGGGCAGCCTTAAGGGTGACAGGAGGGCTCCGGAGCGACTGCTGTGTGCAATAGTTAATCCTACTTGGCGATCCTCAGAGTAGGAAGGGGACCGAGCCACAGCCTGGGTATGGCCACCGCAGCGTGCGAGCCTGTGGCTAGACCCAGCCTGACCTCCATTTCTTCCGGGGAGCTCCGCAGCCTGTGGACTTGCGACTGCGAACTGGCCCTGCTGCCCCTGTCCCAGTTGCTCCGCCTACAGCCTGGTGCCTTCCAGCTGCGTGGCGAGCAGCTCGTGGTGCCCGGGCCTGGGGAGCCCACGGACGCGCGAGGGGGCTTCAATGTCTTCGGGGATGGCCTAGTGAGCTTCGACGGGCAGGTCTACCGCCTCAGCAGCTACATCAAGAGGTGGGTGGCCACGCCGTTCGCCCTAGCCTGTAGCTCTGTCCCTGCAAATCTTCTACCTGGCTGCTGTCCTCTTTCCGGGAGACCTGGCCACCCTACCTGCCGTCCATAGCCGAACCCTTTTTTTTTCTGAAGCAGCTGAGAAGGGTGTCTGTCTTGGAGGGTGCTTTTCTTGTAACAGCTAAGAAGGGTGTCTTGCCGACAGTGTACGGAGTACAGGGTGGGAGCACACTCAGCCCCACCCAACACTCCAGCTGGTGACTGCTTTTTCCATTAAGCCCATTAAATGGGTCAGATGAGCTCAGCCCGCAGGCTCATCCCTCAGGGGAGGTCTAGGATGCAGATCCTCACACCTAGCTGTAGTTGTGACCAAAAGGTTATTTTGGGGCGGGGGGGGGGGGGGGGGTTTGCTCTCTTGGTGTTTCTTACACCAACAACCCTAGTGGAGAAGAAAAGCTCCCAGAAGCCCAGTCCAGGGCTGCTATTGACTCTTGGGTAACTAGCCAGCTTGGGCAGAAATAAGCAGAGTGTATCTGGCGGGTTTGCTGCAGAGCACTGAGAGAGCCCATCCAGTGGTTCTCAGGCACTGTTGTGGCCAAAAGAATAAACACCCGGTAGGCTTGAAGGACGTGGAAATGGACTTCGATCTCAGTGGCAGGAGGGAGGGCCATCCATGATGGATTCCACTTGGCCGGGTTGCCCTGGAAGACGAAGGTACACAGCCCTTATACATGTTTAGTAGGGTGCTGAGTGTCCCAGAACCAACGGGGTCTGAGCGGTGCAGCCCACCAGCTGTGAAGACATAATGCCTTTGCCGCTTGGAAACGGTGTTGTGTACTCTGTGGAGAGGGTGGAGCCGAAGGGCCAAGCAAATGAGACATTGACCCGTGCATTCTTCCCACAGCAGGAAGGACCCTCAGGACGGCGTGCATTTTGAATGCCTGAGAAAACCTTCCCTACCAAGACTTTCTCCTTAGTAGGAAAATAGAAATGCCAGTTTGTAAGAGGAAGAGGGGGGCCACTCAGTTAGAAAGCAGGTTTAGGCTGGGGAGACCGCTCGGCTCCTGAAGTGAGGGGACTTGAGTTCCCATTCGCAGCCCTGGTGTGAAAATGTCCGTGTAACTTGAACCCCAGTGCTCAGGGGTGTGAAGACAGAACAGTTACTGGGGCTTGCTGACCTCCACCCTGTCCCTAAACTGACAAGTTCTGGGTTTAGTGAGAGAACCTGTTTGAAACTAATAAGGTGGACATGTTTGCATTGGTGCACCAGCATGCGCTCATACACGTACACACATATATGCATACACACATGCACACACATGCATACACACAATTACAATGTTCCCAGTGACCTGAAACCAAGGTAAGGCACTTGGCATCAATCAGCCCCCCCCCATCTTAGTCTATAATACTGGAAACTTCAGAATAGATTTGAGGCTTGTCATTAACTTTTTTCAGGTTGCAAGTGCATTTTATACACCCTGGCTTCCCCTCACATACACCATTGTGGGAGGGCTTTCACACCTCGGAGACACAAAGTCCACTGAGATGTTTCTCCATTGAAGAGTGGAATTTGCAGCATGTTTTCTTGTAGGGGGGCATGCATGGTGGGAGCTTTTCTAACTGTGCGGGCAGTCTGAAGAGGGCTGGGAGGGAGCCAGTCTGACTAGAGCGTGTTTTCTAGATGGAGGACTGGGCTCAGGACAGCAGCCGGGAGGTGGGAGCATCCCGAACTTAGCCTTCTCAAGATTCTTTTGCTCCGGTTGGTAGGATGGACCCAGTAGGCATTGACCCTGACGATAGCATTACCTGCGGCACAGGTCTCGCCTGGATGCTTCCAGATTCTTGGAATTTAATGAAAAGAAATAATTGCAAAGTAACAGGGAAGCTTTATTTTTCCAAGAGAATTCTCTTTTCTTTTTTAATATTTTAAAATTATGTGTAGGTGTATCTGAGTGTGCATGTGGATGCGGGTGAAGGCCAGGGTCAGCAGATCCCCTGGGGCTGGAGTACAGCTTGTGATGAGCCATCTCTCCAGCCCCAGGACAACTTTAATCAAAGCAAAGCAGTAGTACAGATTAGTCAGGAATACACTATTAAGAGTGACAGTGGACCCCTTGAATGAAGATGTTCAAGGCCCGTATTGCCCGAGGCTTCTTTCTATGGTGGAAAGGAAGGTGGAGCTGGTTTCCTTTTCTTTTCCTTTTTTAAGATTATTTTTATTGTGTGGACATTTTTCATGCCTGTATGTATGTTTGTCATGTGTGCGTCTGGTCCCTGTGGAGACCAGAAGAGAACAGAGGAGCCAGTTTCTGAGAGACGTAGTTTGGGTGGGTCTGTTTTGATTGATGGGCTAGAATTATGTAAGGCGTTGCTCACTATACCCGCCCCTTTCCGTGTTGCATCTGATTTTAATCATCCCCACTGATAATACATGGGCATAAGATGGTAATTAGAGGATTCTATAGTTCATTAGCGAGCACAGCTTGTCTCTTTGTGAATATACTCAAAGTTGGTTCAGGTCGGATTGTCCCCACCCGCCAATGGCCTGATGAGTGTAGAATTAAATAGAATTTAAGTTCTATGGTTCTTAAATGGGGGACAAAGTTATTCCACTGTTCCCCAGTGGGAGCTGTGGCTCAATGCAGGTGGGTGTTCTAGGTTGCTAACAGGTTGCTAGGTCTATTGCTCTGGTGTGTGTGTGTGTACATGTGTGTGTGTGCATGTGTGTGTGCAGTTTGTAGGTAAGGGTTGCAAGTGGCTAAGTGCAGTATTAGAAGACAGTGTGTGCATAGCCCCAACCAAGTGGATTCAGGATGTCTGTCTCTATAACATATACTACTTCTGTCAATATATACACCAAAGCCATGTCTTCTCCCTGTATATATATATATATATCTATATATGCATTTATAACATATTTATCTATGTATGCATATATAACCTATCTATTTATCTAAAATAGCCTTCAATTTGATGTTATTGCTACTGTGGCATAGGGTCCACCGATTTTGAGTGTTGTTGGCATAACACTCCAGTTGGATTTTTTCAAAGCTGGGCAATTGGTGTAGGCAAGCAGCCTGGTTTCAATGTGTCTGGCATCTGTAGAGTCTGTCTGTCCACAATAGGAACTTGACATTTGTCGTAACAAGCTGAGGCCTAACTGTGATGGACTTCAGCGAGCTTTCATCTTTTTTTTTTGCAGCCACCGTATTCCTGCCTTAGGTGCGGGATGGCATCTAACCAAGAACAGCGGCCAAGGCGGTTAGATTGAGAAAGGCAGGGGCAGGATCTTCAGCGCTTTGCACCACTGACCTTTGAGAACCGTACACAGATCTTCCCAGAAATGGAGATGCAGTACCAGTGTCCCTGGCCAACTCAGATGCTCCAAGATGTGTGGCTAAGAATCCTTGCTCTACTAATTACTTAGGTTTTTAGCCCCCACAATGAGCATTTTGTGTGAGGAATAGTCCATAGTGTAATCAAGATGCAAGGCCTCAAAGGTGTGTTCTCTTCCTTTCCTGGGCTCCTTTCCCAAGAAACTTCAAAGTGCTAGGAGCTATTGCCCTTGGCACCCAAACGAGCCCCTCACTGAAGGCATCTCTCCTCCTTCCTCGGGTTCTTTTTTCTGATAATTAACATTTTTCTCAACACAACACTAAGTAAATTATAGAAGGCAAGCCTTTTCTGGTTGTTTAGTGATGGCCATAAAGATCCTCTGAAAACCTACTTTAAAATATTTGTTTTAATTTGTGGAGTTCGTGAGCAAACCTCTACCATCAACATCATCATCATTCAAGATTTCTGTCCATGTCATATTTACAGCCTGCTCAGGTCACTACCCATATGTAATGGTTACCAAGAGGCTTGAAAGACAAACCCACATTGATCATTGTGCATGTACACACACATTCACACACACATACACAGACACACACACACAGACACACACACACAGACACATATACGACATACATACACACACAGAGAGATACACAC
>JABTXL010017410.1:40663-65821 GCA_025134845.1 Neodon shergylaensis | reverse complement strand
TATTTCCTGCATGTTTTGTGATGAGAATTTGTTGGCTTTGCTGTTTTATTTGTTTTTTTTTTTTAATTTTTTATTGAGAAAAAGAAAAAAAACGTTTCCCCCTCCTCCCAGCCTCCCATTTCCCTCCCCCTCCTCCCACCCTTCTCCCCCTCCCCCCACTCCTCTCCCCTTCCCTCTCCAGTCCAAAGAGCAGTCAGGGTTCCTTGCCCTGTGGAAAGTCCAAGGTCCTCCCCCCTCCGTTCATGTCTAGGAAGGTGAACATCCAAACTGGCTAGGCTCCCACAAAGCCAGAACTTGAAGTAGGATCAAAACCCAGGGCCATTGTCCTTGGCTTCTCATCAGCCCCCATTGTTCGCCATGTTCAGAGAGTCCGGTTTTATCCCATCCTTCTTCCGTCTCAGTGCAGCTGGCCTTGGTGAGCTCCCAATAGATCAGCCACACTGTCTATAAAAACTAAATTATTTCTAAAATTGCCTCATTCATGGCCCTGTAATAAAAAAAATTTAGTAAGATAATTTGAAAAACAAAACTAATTCCTAAAATCAAATGAAGGGATGTAGAAGGAAAATCACATAAGCCTTGTAGAATTCATAGCATAAGCAAAATAATTATTGGACTCCTGGATAGCTATGTAATCAGTAATTATTGTAGTTTTTCAGATCTTGTGTGTCATAAGGCAATTACAATAAGTTGGAATAGGTATAGGCCAGCAGGTGTTGCAGTTGAAGTCACATGGCTGAGAGACACGAGCAGCAGCAAACAGCAAGTATTACTTATGTAGGTACAGAAAAATATGCTTTGTTTAACAAATTAAAGATCAGTTATTAAGGTGCCCAAATGATTCTGAGAATTGGTGACAAGGATAACGAGAAAACCTAAAGTTTTCTGTTATTGAAAGTTGTGGACTGTGTGTGCTGTGGGGATTGCAGGCAGTGGCATGTAGGCCAGCGTGTAATGCGCCAAGCAGCAGTGTGTGGGTCATGAGCCAGGGAGTACTGAGCAGCAGCCTGCTACATCTGAGTGCCATCTGGAGCCACCGGAGGGAGAATCAGTGCCCACTGCACCACGCAGCTGGCAAAAGAATCTTGAAAAGAGTGCACTGGTCCTCACATTTAGACACCAGATAATAACATAAATATATTATAAAATAATATAAAAACTCAATTGTCTGAATTCCAATTCTTCATTATATATAACTAAGAAGTAATCCTTCTTATTACTTAGTATATAAAATATTCTCATAAGATTAAAAAGCTGAACTATATAGTTTCACATACTTTTTTTAATGTTGTTTTTGTGCCAAAATTTTAATATAAAGTCTTACATTGAATTTGATTATCAGTACTCTTTAGTCTTTTCATCTGAAAGGACCCTAGAGTTGTTTTGCTTTATTTTTTTAAAGTTTTTATAAATGTGGTGGTTTTTAAGATGAAACAGTTAATTATTTTATAGACTGTCCACAGTGTGGGTTTTGCATAATGTGCCCTCAAGATGACATGGACATTGCACATTTGGACAGTAGTAGTACAGAACTAATATCTTGTTCTTGTTTTAAAATGTATTTGCTTATATTTTTATTAGTTTGAAACAACCTTTGCTGTGTAGCCCTGGTTGGTCTTGAGCTCAAACCTCCTAACTGAGCATCTCCATTGCTGTAACTTTAGGCATCTACTTCCATGTCTTGCAATAATTATTTGGGGGAAAGAAATTATTTATTTACTTTTAAATTCAAATTTTATTGTCCATAAGTAATTTTTTTATTTAGAGCCACATACCCATTCACCTACTGTTTATCACTCTATACATGTTCTTATTAAGGAGCTAAGTAGTTACAATGCAGTTTTTACGGACCCCAAATTCTAATATTTATTTCCTGATATTTTATAGAAGATAAATGTCTGCTGACCCTTGGTCTTTTCTTTCTTGTTTTTTTTTTTTACATTAAATATAATTAAATCATTTTCCTCCTGTTGTGGGAGCTCCTTTAGCCATTAGTCTTTAAGATATCAGCCCACTTGGGCATGATCTCCTATACTATAAATTTGACTATAAGTATGCACTCCCTCTCTTGCTTCTGGCTGCTGGATTCAGTTCTTGTTCCCCGTTTGTGAAGAGGACTGTGATCTAGGACTGTGGTCTGTGAGTCTACTCCTAAATAAATAACCCTTTATTATTCGTAATTCTGAACTAGTGTGGGATTATTTTGCTGTTTTATTTGAACAGTGAGTTTATTTTCTCTATGGTATCCTCAGAATCTGAGATTCTTTCTTCTATTTCTTGTATTCTATTGATTATGCTTGTTTCTGTAGGCTCTGCTCGTTGACCTGGATTTTCCATATCCAGCTTGTGCTCAGTTTGTGTTTTCTTCCTTGCTTCCCTTTCAGTTTTCAATTCTTGAACGGTTTCCATTACCTGTTTGATCGTTTTTTCTTGGTTTCCCAGGGTATCAAGTACTTATTTACTCATTTCTTCAAACTTTTGGTTATACTTCTCATCCATTTCTTTAAGGGCATTTTTCACATGTTGTTTAATGGACTCTATTGCTTTCATAAAGTCAATTTTTTCCACTTCTTCCGCATTAGGGTGTTCAAGTCCATCTGTTGTAAGATCATTGGGTTCTAGTGTTTTAATGTTGTTTTTCTGATTATTGGGTGAATTCTTGCCTTGGCGCCTGCCCATATCCTCCTATCGAAGCTATCTAATGGGTGTTTTAAAACCGGATCAGTTTTCCCTGTTGGCCAGGGGCTCCTCTTACAAAATGCTGTCGCTCTGTTTCCTGGCTCCTGCCAGGAGCCAAGTTCCCTCTCGCCCCTCAGAAGGGTCTTCAGGAACAGGACCCAGCTCCTTCCTTGCTAGGGATCTAGCCAACCAAAGGCCTACCTCTTTGCTTTAATTGTAGTGGGGCGATCTGCTCTAGGTGTTGTGCTCCATCCCCGCTGTCTGCCGCTGCCTGCACCAGTCTGCCGCCTGGGCCTGTGCCAGTGCTCTGCCGCCCCGCCTGGGCCTTCGCCAGTGCTCTGCCGCCCCGCCTGGGCCCGCATCGGTGCTCTGCCACTCCGCCTGTGCCTGCGCCGCCCTGCTAAACTTCTGCTTCCTCATTCCCTCTCTCCTCTTCCCTCTCACTCTCTCCCACATCCTCTCTTCAATCACCTCTTTTTATTTCCTTTGACTGCAACATGTTTTTTCTTCTATATGTGCATAATTATTATGGCTATATTGGATCTAAAAGGCAGCACCCAACTCTATTACATGCCTCCAGCAGTCTCTTGCTACCTTTCTTGGGCTTCAGAGCATACAAAATATGTATGTTCTGGGGTGAGTATTCAGCAGTCACTTATTTTCTGTATTAGGGCAGTCATGGGTCGATGCTTTACATGTCACACACTTCAGAAAGAGGCTTCACTGACCAAAGCTGAGAGAAGCACTAACATATTGGTACAAGTAAAGAAGACAGTGTTAGTATACTCTTTGGAAAAACACCAATAGTATATTTCCTCATAATATTGTGACCTTTGTACTTTGATTTTTGAACATTTTTGTATTCTAGTTATTTAAAATATTTTAATTTTGAAATATTGTTATCTAAGTAAAAAATATTGTGAATCTCAGTTTTGTGTGGCATTTACAGTCTCTCTCCCCTACATGCTGGGCCATTTAACTGGCTTGGTTTTGTGCACATCTTGTACAGGAACATATAACATTTTATGCGTGTAATGACCATGTGATGTCCAGAGGTAACCATATCACAGAACTCCTCCCCATTTTATGGTACTTTCATTCTTTCAACCCACTCTTCAGTGATCTTCCTTGTGCCTTGTGGGGGGAATATGGAGGAGTAGGGAAATGGGGGATGTGGGAGTTTATATATAGACATTCTGTCTGTGGATAAGCACTCACACAGTTGTCTATTCTTAGCAGTGAACAGACATGGACTCTGAATTCAATGATGGCTGCTGGTGGATGGAGATTCATTTTATTTGCAGGTGTAGCTATTGATTTGTGGATGAGTATATTACTAAATATTTGTGAATGGTATATACATAGTTGAATAATATGTATATATTATATATGATGAATGTGTGAATAGATGATATTTGTATAAATCAGTACACAGGCATAGACTTGGGAATCTTTTTTTTTCTGATCATGATATGTTTTGTGGAATCATACTCAACTTTCCACATTTCTCTTAAGATTGGATGCACATATATATTTTTTAATGAAACATTTGCTTGAAATTAAACCTTGTAATGTCAGTAAGTAATCACATCTAAGGATCAGCAGTAAACATGACTGCACACTCTGATGCATCTGTATGTGCACACATTCTATGAAGTTCATCCTATGTCATAGAGCTTGCACACAGCCATTGCCGGCAAATATATTCTGTGTGAACAGGTCCCAAATGATATGAGAATAAAGACTAGAGAAAATTCCCAGTATTTTCTTCATGTCTGTTCTGAATTTGAATCCTTGGGTTTGTTGTCTTCTGATTGTGCCCTTCTGGTCATAAGTTCCTCTACAAGAATGTTTGTACCTGGGCTCACACAGAAGTTCCCTCACTGTGTATCTTTCACAGCAATACATAGCAGTGTCCTCAGTGGTCACAGAGTATAGTTTCAGAATAACTGGTTCTCAGATGTTTCATTAATTATGAAACATTGCTCTTGTAGGAAGGACTATAAATGGTGCCACAACCACCAACCACTACTTATGTAACTCACCCACTCTAGGACCTTTCTTGGAGCTGCCCAAACCAGGCCCAGGCTGGTGATAGAGTAACTATTGACAATGCAGCTGAGGGAAAATGAGTAAAATGAGTGTGGGAGCTTAATCAGTCTAGGTCTTTTCTCCTGAAGCTTCACCTGGGACAACACATCTGAGTATAAAAAAATATAGCCACTATCAATTACCTCCTGTTAAAACCTCTATAATGACATATGTGTAAAATGGTAACACTCACCTTGGGGTGTTGTCACCAATCACAATAGAAGACCCAGAATCTTCATTGATAGACAACACTCATTTTTGCACTAAGATCAGGAATGTGTGTGAGGCAGCTATGAGATCCCACAGCCCAGTAAAGGATATAACAGAACTGGAAGATAAATGTTCATGCAGAAAGCAGCCTTTTCTTCATAAGTCAGGGGGTAAATATTGACTCCCCACATTCCTTTCAAGATGAAATAAATGTCCCAACATTTTTGTTGCATGAATCTAGAAAAGAGCATGTGGTCTTTCATGCTACTATAAAGTAACACTTTAGTGTTACTATACATCTATGACTGTATTTATTTTCCTATTTAAAGACACACCATCTGATAGTTAGTATGAATATGCTCTAGGGAAGTGCCAGAATTCTCTTGTACTTTTGATATTACCAATCTTACTGAACCCTACAGAATTTCTGATTTTCGTTCATGTTAAAAATCCTATGATGTGTTCACATTTCCCTTAGTGCTTCTTGTTATATAGGAGGTCCACACTTACCCTCCTCCAATTTTACTAAGTGATGCTGGTGAAACTAGATAGACTCAACATCCCATATCACCTCTCTAATGGAACCAATCCATTCTTTATACAGTGGCCTAGCTCACAGTCTAAGCAGGGTAACATGTGTATGACAACATGATTAGAGGAGGTTTGTGATGGGCCAACTGCAAGGACTCAGAATGAGGAGTCTGAGATCACCTACACAGCCCTGTGTATTTGCAGAAGTGATTTCCACACCATCATACATCCCTGCTTCACTATTTAACAGCTTGTCTTGGAGTCAAGTTTAAACAAAGCCCTGTCTGGTGAATTCTGGTTTTGATTCTGCTTCTCAGGATTTCAGCATAAACACCAAGCTTCAGATTGTGGTTGGTGTTATAGAGAATGGAATAGCCAGGCACTAGAGTCCAGGAAAAGCATTGGAGGACAGGAAAGGAATTCACTCCTCATATCAGGATGTGAGGAATATTATATTGAATTTACTACCCTTTCCTTCAACCAATCTCCCATTACTGGTACTGGGAACCAGTCATGGCATATTGTATTAGGGCTCACATTAATGGACTCTCTCTCTCTCTCTCTCTCTCTCTCTCTCTCTCTCTCTCTCTCTCCCAACTACTATATGGTCATATACTCCATCTTCACAAAATTCAATTATGGAATAAACGGTTACTTCATTGTATTGTGTAGATGAAGATGTGTCTCAGGAGAGGTGGGATCTAGTCCAAGTTTCAAGTATCACTTTTGTGTCATATGCCAAGGCTCTCATCCCATTTCTTCAAGTTTGGCCAACAGTCACTAATAGAGATGAAACTTGACAACTCATATTACTTACCTTTAAATGAACTTCAAGACCTTCTCATTATTTCTTGCTCTGTGTCAGGAATGAGAGTTTACACATAAGGAAAGGCCCAAGGCTGCTTAAACAAAAGAAGTTATTGACATTGCCTCTAGTTTCCTACCAGAAATACATAAAAGATGATATTGCTGAAGACATTGTTACATGCAGTTTGAGTATTCAAACTGAAAATGGACTAATTTAAAGGGGTGCATCCATGGCTGATATTCTAAACCCTCATCATAGTTCTTAGAGAAGAACCTTGATAACTGGACATATTCGAAAACATATTCTTAATATTTCTGTTTAAACACATATTTAGTGCTGATCTCAGTCTTTTTTGGATAAGATTCTTTTGCAGTAGAGTAACACTTAATTCTGAGACATATAACTTTCAAATTGCTTAGAATAAGTAAATGTGCTCCGGTCTAGTGAGCATCTATGTCACCTTCTCTACGTCAAAAGAATACCTCAATAGAGAGGGTGGAGAACTTGTAAGACCCAGAGAATGAGGAGGAGGGTTATGCTGTAGAACTCCACGACAATGTGAGCAGATCAACAACAGATCCTTATTTTCATCACATTTGAGTTGACAAATGTTATCTCTTTGCTTTGAATACCCACTTGGTCTCCTCCAGTGAGATCAATCAGAAGGTTCCAAGAATGTGATGTAATATAGTCTATAACACACAACCCTTTCCTTGAATCCTCCATGTGCCACAAGCTGGGATATCTTGTTGTTCAAGGTTTTCTGTTTTGCCCAGTTCCTTCAGTTTTTAAAACCTGAAGGAATCACACAGAAGTCTACATTAACTATAAACTGATTGGTCTAGTAGCTCAGAATTCTTATTACCTCAAATAACATATATTAGCCAATTATTCATTTCATTTCTGTGTTAGCCACATCATTTGGTACCTTATTTGGCAAGGCAGTCACATCTTGCTTCTTCTGTGGCTCATTGACCCACCTTTATTTCCTGTCTGTTTGTCCCACCTATACTTCCTGCCTGACTACCGGCCAATTAGCATTTATTTCAAATATAATTGACAGGATACAGACCATTGTCTCACAGCACTTCCCTCCTTTTATTTAAAGACAAGAACTCTAAATCTATTATCCTTTATTTAGTTTTTTTCTTGACCATTATCCATAACAACTTGTAACCAACATTCTAAACAAAGGAAAATAGTCATAGTCCATTGCTTGGGAATGTGGGCATAGTTTTCCAGGCTACTTCATGGTGGTTGGGGGTGTTGATAATCTTATGGGGAGGTAAAGAAAATTTAGAATTATGATCAAGTTCTGACTGGAGTATCCTGTGAGGCTTGGTCATCTCAGGCAGCTGTCTTGAATCTGTTCTCGATGTATAACTCAGACATCTGGGCCATCTGTTCCTACCAGTGTTTTCTCAGGTGGTCTTTCTTGATCAAACCTGATTTTTCTTAACTCAGAATGAATCCACAGACTCTCATTTCCTGTAAAAACAAAAACAAAATCTCTTCTCCAAAGTAACATAGCTTTTGACTTCAATTTTGAAGTCAGGGTATTTCCAAAATACCTATCTTGGATTAATTTAGCAGCATTTATAAACAAATATCTTTTAGCAGCTGTTGCTCCTTCCTCAGCATTCAATAAATTAAAAGAAAACATAATAACATACAGTATCCAGAATCTCTGTGTATTTTTCATCTTTACATGGCTTTATTTTAACCTCTATTTTTTATTTTTATTTTTTTAATTTTTGTTTCTCTGAGACAGGGTTTCTCTGTGTATCTTTGGCTGTCCTGGAGCTCCCTCTATAGACCACATTGTTTTTGAACTCATAAAGATCTGCCTGTCTCTGTCTCCCAAGTATTGGGATTAAAGTGTTTATCACCACACCCAACTACTCTCTTTTTTTCTTTTAAGGACTTTAACCCTTTTCTTTTCTCTCCCAAGCCTTCATATATTTTTAAATACACTGTAAGCCATTTAAAGGTTTGCTTTGTCTTTGAATCTATCTTTACTGTATATCTCTCTTTTTCTGACCACATGATTCTTTAATTTGCTAAGCAATATGGAGAGGATTAAAGCTGTGGCTGTTATGCCTGTATCCAGCCTATTCCTTATTTTTCTCAGATTCCACCTCAAGGCAGAGGTACTGGCTGTAGTCATATTTAATTCTACAACTCTATGGTGTTTTAAGGTTCTTGCTAGGAAGCAAGCAGCAGCAGTGTGCTCAAAAATCACACTCAAATGCTCTGTAGCTGGACATCCTGTCTGAAAGAGACAGAGTTAACATTGGCAGTACGGCCCAGAAAGTCAGCATTTTAAAATGGTGTGGCTTTTTTCCTGCTATGGCTGATAACCAAAAAGCATGTGGTCAGCTTTTCAACAAAATCATTTAAGTATTTCATGACAGGAACTCTTAAAACAGCTAAAGCACTCTTAAATGAGAGTGCTTGCCTCTAGCAAGCAGAGCCCACCTGAGAAAATGCTGCTATCATTAAGCCATGCTTGACTCTAATATTTTATGTCTAGAATAACTTCCCAAATTTAGGGATAAGCCCCTCCCATTAGGGGGCATTTTCGCCTTGGGCTAATGTTTGCAGATAAATCTGGCTAGCGTGAGCCCTGCCAGTCTCTTTTTTGTATTTCCTACTCATTGCTGGATCGCTGGTGTTGTAAGATATCCCTTCATTAAAAGTTGCTCTTTCATATTAAGCTAGCCTGGTTATGACGCCGCCTACATTTTGGTGCTCCAACATCGAATTTTTTTGCCCCCGCCCTGCATGGCTGGGGGCGCAAGCTCGATCTTTCCCAGCCTTTGCTAGCAAGTCAGCTACTGGAGCTCAGGAAGTGCGACTGGGCTCCAGCGAGGATAGCCTGCTAGCTTTCACAGCGTGCTCCAGGCTCGCTTTCCCTTCCCCCACTCACTTCCAGCTGCACGTTCATCGGCAACTCAGCCCAGCCACTGTACAGTCGCAGAGGCGACCCCGCTCAGCCCTGTATGCCATAGCCTGCAGGCCCTGCCCCGTCCGGGCCGGAGCACATTAACCCCTCCCTGCCTGCCTTGGCTAAGTTTGCAGCAGAACCCTGCTGCCTGAATTAGCAGAAGTTCAGGTGCCTGCGATTTTGCAGCACCAGGGTGATTCCCCTTTGCGACAAAGGGACCACTTACCTAACTCAAAGCTGAGTCCGGGCCTTGGCTCTGCCCAGATTTCCTGGCCCTCCCCTGATGGAGGAAGGTCATTGGTCAATAAACAAACTGCCTAGGCCCATTTGATAGGCCATCCCTTAGGTTGGTGGAGTAGAGAGAACAGAATGCTGGGAGGAAGAGGAAGTGAGCTCAGACGCGATGCCACTCTTCTCCAGGGCAGACGCGATGAAGCTCCGACTCAGGATGGAAGTAGGCTAGAATCTTCCCGGTAAGAGCACCTCAAGGTGCTACACACATTAATAGAAATGGGCCAGGCAGTGTTTAAAAGAATACAGTTTGTGTGTTGTTATTTTGGGGCATAAGCTATCCAGGCAGCCGGGAGCTGGGGGGCAGGAATGCCAGCCTGCAAGTCCCCACAACACTCTCCCCTGCTATTTACTGTTAACTTTTGGTTTCGAGGGTTGCTTTCAGACCCGCTCTGACTTTTTGGCCACATGGACTCAGCTGCACTTCACCAACACTGGCAAGAAACGGTCCTTACAGTAAAATTTCTTTTATAAATAAAAAAATACTGATTTGATTGAAAATATCTGAAAATGTTACAATTCAAGACTTTAACAGCCTTTTTGATTGTACCATGTGGAAGATTTTACAAGAGGTGTCTGTCACCCCGTATCTATGGATCTTTCTGGGATTCGTAGTTTTCCTTGATACTATATGGTTTGATAATAGAAATATGATAAAGTCTTTATGCGACGAATCCAGGATTCTTAAGGCAGAGGTTGAACACTTAAAAGCAATTGAGAATGACAACAGTCTTCTTAAGAATCAGTTTGAAGTTCTCCAGGAAGAGAACAGATCTTTGTTTAGCATGACTCAATCAACTGAGCAAAATTTAGAAAAGGTACAGGCTGATATTATGGAGAAATTCATTACTATGGAAGATGGAACAGCTGATTTGGATCGTAAGCTTCAGTCCCTTTCTGTAGGAACTGAAAAATTAACTAAGAGAATCAAAACTGCTGAATGTGACAATCGGATTTTGACAGATTGTCAGAAAAATTGTCAATTCAAGAAGGCATGGTTTATGCCATGAAAATTATGTCCAAAGATGAGATGTTATCTCTAATGGACAAACTTCATACTTTAAAACATAATTCTGGACAGGAGATTCAGACTTTGCAGAAGGCAATAGTGAATAGAATTGAAAAGATTGAGGAATTTCTAAATTCTGATGAAGAAGAGCAAAGGGTAGAAAGGCGAATTTTAACTCTATCTGTGGGTAAATCTCTCTGGGACAATTCCCACAAAGCTCTACCTACAGCTCTACCTGCCTTTCCAGTAATAACAACAGAGAAAGGGATTGGTTCCAGAAACCCTAGGGTCATCAAGGAAGATACATGGGAGCCTGTCCATATGAATGATCTCAAAGAAATTAAACAGGCTGTGATGACTTTTGGGATGCACGCCTCTTTTGTTAAAGAGATGCTAAAATCTTGGGCCTCAGAAACAGGGCAATGCCCTTTGACTGGCTCCAATTGAGTTCTGCGGTACTTGAGAGTGGACCGCAATTGAAATGGAAATGCTTATTCAAGCAAGAGGCTAGACTTTTAGAACAGCAGGAAAGAGCAAAGGGAATTGAGATTTCCCTAGATCAAATTCTAGGTGAGGGGCTTTTTTCCGACCCTCAGAAACAAGCTAATTTGGATGAAAACACACTCTCCATATGTACTACAGCAGCCTAAAGGGCTTGGGACAGGGTACAAGACCCAGGACAGAGAATGGAATCATTTGTCAGAGTTAAACAGGGTCAGAGAGAACCCTTTAGTGATTTTTACAAAGACTAACTAAGGCTGTACAAATAGGGATATCTGACCCAGAAGCAAGACATATAGTGATTGAGTCTTTGGCTTATGAAAATGCAAATGTGGAATGCAAAAGGATCTTGAGGTCTTTAAAGCTCAGATCAGCGCCCTTGGAGAAATGAGTCTTGCATACACTGAAAGTTGATACATTTGACTATGGCACTGAAGCATGTGTAGAAGAAGCAATTTCCAATGGTAAAAGGAGACACCAGAATACCAAATGTTTTAATTGTGATAAAATGGGTCATATGAAAAGGAATTGTAAACAATGAATTTTCAGCAATAATAATAATCCATCTTCTAAAAATAACAGAAATAAGAGGACTCAGCCTTCAGGTTTATGTAGAAGATATGAAAAAGGCAGACATTGGATGAATAAATGCAGATCTACAAGAGACAGACAAGGCAACCTGATACAGACGGGAAACATGAGAGGGGGGCCTCACAGGCCCCCATGGCAAACATGGTTCAGTCATTTCCAGTTACTGCAGAGAACGTGCCTCGTCAGGAAAATTAGGAAGCCCCATGTCTACTGTTACAAGCAATAATGATCAGAAAGATGAGTTCCGTGTGTTTTGGCAAACTTCTATAAATGATCAAAGACCAAAGCTGAGAGTGTGTGTAAATGGAATTTTTATTACTGGCCTGCTGGACACAGGTGCAGATGTAAGTATCATTACCCCAGAATCATGGCATCCGTATTGGCCTCTTCAGAATGTAAATGTTCCACTCCTGGGAATTGGAACCCTATCTCTAGTAAGGCAGAGCACGAGATGGGTTGAATGTATAGGGCTAGAGGGACAAATAGGAAAACTAAGGTCATATGTAGCCAATATTGCAATGAATTTATGGGGTCATGACCTATTACCACAATGGAATACCCAAATTAACATTCCTGCTACTTCTAGAGCCTATATTTCTGAGAATAATATTAAAAGATATTACAAATGGAGAAAACCAGCCATTCAGGCTGTACAAAAACAAGCAATTGATGTCCCTTCAGAGATACCAACAGCCTTGCCTCTACAATGGTTGACTGAGAAACCAATATGTACAAAGCAATGGCCTTTAGCTGAGGAAAAGTTACAGGCTTTAGAACAGCTGGTACAGGAGCAATTAGATGCTGGACATATAGAAGAATCTACCAGCCCTTGGAATTCTCCTGTATTTGTGGTTAAGAAAAAAATCAGGTAAATGGAGAATGGTGACAGATCTCAGGGCTATCAACAAGGTTATTCAACCTATGGGCCCTCTGCAATCTGGAATTCCTTTGCCCTCTTTATTACCAAATGGATGGCCACTCATAGTTATTGATTTAAAGGATTGTTTTTCCACTATACCTTTACAAAAAGAAGATAGAGAAAAATTTGCCTTCACAGTGCCTACTTATAACAATTCTCCACCTTCGAGGAGGTACCACTGGGCCGTCCTCCCCCAGGGTATGTTAAATAGCCCCTCCCTGTGCCAATATTTTGTGAACCAACCATTGCAAATAATAAGCAAGAAATTTCCCAAATCGATAGTATATCATTACATGGATGACATTTTTTTTATCCGATTCAAACATGGATACCTTGGACAGACTGTTTGAAGAAATAAAGATACTTTTACCTAAATGGGAATTGAAGATTGCTCCTGAAAAGATTCAGAGGGGAGATTCTGTTAATTATTTAGGTTATAAAATAGGTTTGCAAAACATTAAGATACAAAAGGCACAAATTAGGAGAGATCGTCTATGGACTCTTAATGACATTCAAAGACTGTTAGGAGACATTTCCAGTCTACGACCAGCTATTGGAATAACACATGATCTAATAATTCACTTGAACGAAACCGTGGATGGTGATAAAGATTTGAACAGTCCCAGAGAATTAACAGCTGAGGCAGAAAAGGAACTGACAATGATTGAGGAAAAATTACAACAGGCACATGTGGACAGGGTGAATCCAGAGCTAGATTGTATCCTCGTCATACTACCATCAAAAATTTCTCCTACAGGAATTTTAATGCAGAGAGATGATATTATCTTGGAATGGATCTTTTTAACCACATAAACCAAATAAGAAACTGAAAACGTATGTGGAAAAAGTCTCTGAGTTAATTATAAAAGGCAAGTTGAGACTTCGTCAACTAGCAGGCATAGATCCAGCAGAAATTATAGTGCCTTTCACTGCTGATGAACTAAAGAAATTATGGGAAGATAATGAACCATGGCAAACAGCTTGTGCTATTTTTTTGGGAGACATTAATAACAACTATCCAAAAAGCAAGAGGCTTAACTTCATAAAAAGAACTTCTTGGATCCTTCCTCGAATCATCAGTGATGCTCCAATAACCAGAGCCAGTACATTCTATATTGATGCCAACAAATCAGGGAAGGCAGGTTACAAATCAGAAGACTTGGCTAAGGTGGAACAAAATCCTTATGATTCTGTCCAGAATGCAGAATTATATGCCATTCTTATGGTGCTAAGGGATTTTAAAGAACCTATTAATATAGTTACTGATTCACACTGCTTAAGGTGTCCCTGAGCCTCACATCTCTTTCTGAAAATGCTGTCAAATCAAAATTTAATTTGTAGGTCTTAGAATTTCCAGGCTGCACTAAGCCTCCTCTAGACTCCAGCAATTGCACCTCACACTGGACACCTGTAAACAAAAAGAATTCTGGTTAGAAAACTGACACAAAAGACATTTTTCTTTTTCTCATGTCCACGCTACACACAGTACCTCATCTTTATGAATTACCTTTTAAAACCAGGACAGAGAAATCCAGTATGAGTCCTAAGTCCATGGTGAGTGTCCTGTGTTCAGTGCTGAACCTTGACTGGGAGGATTTGGGAATCCAGGGCTTCTCTCCTCTGTCAGAGCTGCCAGGTCAGGTCAGGACCAGTTTATATGGTCACAAAGAAGACTTATTTACAGATCGTCCTGCTATAGCAGGCTCCATAGGTGGACCTGGGTAGAAGGCAGTACTCAGAGCAGATATAAGACACCATACACAATGATGGCAGTTATAAAAATTGAAGCATTAACATAGCTCTGTGTACATATTTTTCTTGTTAAGTATTACACTGTACTTAGTTCCCTTTTCACCATATGCATAGAAAATATTGTGTTTCCACACTGTCATGTCTCTTTAAAATCAATGGGAAATTGAAAAGCTCCACAGTGCTATGTTTCTAGATATTATCTTTGTCTGCTCCTATAAACATAGTTGGACCAATGCTTTTGTAGTAAGATATATCATATTTTAGGTATATGGCCAAGAGTGGTATTGCTGGATCCTGAGTTAAGTTGATTCCCAATTTACTGAGAACACAATACTGATTTCCAAAGCGGTTGTACAAGTTTTCATTCCCACCAGCAATGGATGAGTATTCCCCTAGTCCACATCCTCTCCAGCATAAGCTATCATTAGTGTTTTTGATCTTAGCCATTCTGACAGGTGAAAGACAGTATCTCAGAATTGTTTTGATTTGCATTTCCCTGATAGCTAAGGATGTTGAACATTCCCTTAAGTATCTTTTGGCCATTTGAGATTCTTCTGTTGAGAATTTTCTGTTTCATTCAGTACCCCATTTTGAACTTTGTTATTCTGAATTTTAACGTCTAATTTCTTGAGTTCTTTATATATTTTGAAGATCAGTCCTTTATCTTTAAGTGGAGTTGGTGAAGATCTTTTCCCATTCAGTAGCTGCCTTTTTGTCTTTTTGACTGTGTCCTTCGCTTTAAAGAGGCTTCTCAGTTTGGGGAAATTTATTTGCAGATAATCCTATACATGATTTGTAAAATCTCTTTTAACATTTGTTTAGTTGTTACTTAACTCTAAGGTGACATTATCCCATCATCATTCAGAATGAGGGGAATCACACATCAATCCTGACTACCCTTTCAGGGCTCATGCTGCAATAACAGTTATTCTGGTATCATCTAGGTATTTCCTTCTCTGTAAATTATCTAGAATGAATCAGAGGACATACTGAAGAGAAGAGAATCTCTATAAACAACTGCTACTTCTTTTCTACTCCAGAGGGTAAACTTGGCCTGTGCCTATTTGTTCAATAATTTATTTACCTTAGTGTGGATATATGAATTCTTTTAATTAACATTGATAGGCTCTCCATAAAATGTTCTAGATATTTTTGTTCAAAAGTAAAATACTTAGGGATTAGAAGAGAGTATTGGTTCTCATATATATTATGTCCAACAAACTGATTAAAATCTTTATCCTGTTCATCCATTTCAGGAGCAGCCATGTAAGCTGATCCTCACACTGACCCTGGAAATTATGACAGTGGAACCTCTGGGTTCAGCATAGCATGGAGTTATTCAATTCACTGTTCTGTGTTCTGCTGTCAGGATTCTCAGAATGTAGTCAATGTGGTCCCCAAGGCAGCGTCACACACTATTGGTGTCAATGCATGAATTTCCAGAGAAGCCTTAGCCTCAGATGAAAAGATTCTCTTTTCCATTTTAAACCTGCCCCACATTCATGATCCATTAACATGGAGCCCACAGCCAACAGGGCTTCTCTGAAGACACTTCTCTAGCTCACACATGAGAAACCAGGCTTTACCTGTCACCAACATCAGAGAGTGCAGAGGAGTAATTCTGGGAGCAACAAAAGCACCAGTAAACTGTGAAAATTATAGAACTCAGTTGCCCATGGGAAGGGTTGGAGAGAGGTGAACCAGGGACTGGAGCTGTTGTCTGGTGGGATGTGCAAATTTGTGGCTGAGAATTTTGTGGTCTGAGTTGCACAATCTGCCTATAGAAAAATCATTAGCTTAGACTTTGAGGTGCAAGCAATTTTTTGCCAAAATTCAAAGGCTCAAAAATAGAATCTTTCAACAATTTTAACAATTGTACACTTTTATAAGGTCCTATTAGTTTAGAAGTAGAAAACTGTGGATGGCTCATTTTCCAAGCTAACTGTGGAAATTAACATTAATTCAGGGAAATTGTTGTTTTTCTACCACAAGTTTAAAAAGAAACAGGATGAATTAAAGATTATTCAAAATCCCCAAGCTGTCTTGCAAAATTTACAGTCAACAAGTTTCAGAATTTCAGACACCTGATGACATATATGTGTACATATATATGCATGGAATATATAATTATTGTACTGTTTGTCTGACAAAAAGCAATTAGACATCTTACAGTATTGTGGGGAACAAAGATGTTTAAGTGTGTAATTAAAAAGCAAGAGTAATAGGTTATTAAAGGTAAAGGGTACTCTAGAAGATTTCCTTGTGTAAAAGAACAAAAAGTTAATCACATTAAACAGGTGTAAATGCAGCATATTCGTACACTTCCTAGTTTCTTAAGTGACCACTTCTCTTTCTGGGAGTACCTGTTGTTCCTCCATATCCCATGCTGGTTTGAGTAGGGAGGTTTCTGTTCAAGCTCACACTGGAGTTCTCTCATTGTTTCTCTGACTCAGTAATACATGGCTGTGTTCAAGGTTCAGTTTTTTTCAGATTTTTTAATCTTTTAATTCAGAAGATTATTCAGTTTTATGAAAACATAGCTTTTGGAGGTGTAGTGATATTTTGTTTGTGATCTTACAAATAAAGCTTTCTGAAGATCTGACGGCAGAGTTAAGCCACTAGTTAGCCATAGAGCCCAGGCAATGGTGCTACACACCTGTAAATCCCACACTAGGAAGACAGAAGTGGACGGATCTCTGTGAATGCAATGCTAGGGGTATAAAAGATTGAATAATCTGTGCAAAACAGAAACAGAGTTCACACAGAGGCGATCCCAACACCTGGGATCATATGCCTTTAATCCAAGCACTAGGAAGGTAAGGATAGGAGTGAGATGGCTGGACAGAGAAAGGAATATAAGACAGGAGGGGACAAGAACCCAGTGCAATCTGAGGATTCATTCTGAGAGGCTGTCTGAGGTGTCAGAGAGAAAATATTTAATGAGAACATTTGTAGAGACAGGAATTTTCCCATTTAGTCTGAGCATTGGTAGGTATAAGAACTTTCTAGTAGCATGTAATTTTAATTTTTTATCTGAGAGGAGATTTAAGGGATGGATTTTCATACACATAAGTGGTCTCAGAGTACTCACTGTCCCACTCAGGGACACCATATCTGGATATTTACTAGTTCCTGTTTTCTGTTTGTCTGTGTCTCTGTCACTATGTACATTTACATTTCTATCCTTGTCTCTTTACCATTTAAATCACACTGCAAAAGAAGGTTTCTACTTATGATTGTTGCATTGATGAGGAGTGGATGGTCAGCTCTTCATGACACCTCATAAAAAGCAGTAACATGTAACGAGTTTTGAAGGTTATGTTACCAGAAGCAATAAAAAGACAGAAATCCCTAAGTGATGACAAGAAGTGAAGAGAAGGAGATGTTTGAACAATAAACTGTCTTGTCGTGAAGATCACCATAGAGAAAAAGGGATTTAGGGCTTTTTTCTACGCATTGGTAATATAAATCATCAGGGAAAGGCAGAGAATAGCTCAAAACAATCTGTCAGTAAATCCCAGGGAATATCCAATTCTTTCACATTGAACACTCCATATGTGGTGTCCCTTATTCCTCTCAGCATATTCTGCATTGTAAGTAGCAGTGGTGGGGAGCCTGCCATCCTGTACCAGCTCAAAAGCACCCACCTCGTAAGTGCTTTGTCAACTTTGTTCAGACATTATGCTCAGTGTGTGTTTTTGCTTTGTCTGATTTTTTAGTGTGCTTTTAAGATCTTGGAAAAGATCACAAGAATAATTGCGAATTTTTCATACCATTTTGGAGTACTAGTATGTGATCCATTTATTCTGGAATTTTTTCTTTGGCTATATCAGAGTTTATGTCCAGATTTGTTCTTTCATGCTTCAAAAGATTCCTTCTCCATGAAACTCTCTAGAAACACTAAGAAAATAGTCTTCAATGGAATGCTTTCAGGGTAAAGCTGCACATAACTTACAATTATCATCTATTTGATAGCTGCATCCTCATACTTGAGTTTGTCCAGTCATTTAGTCACTCATGTCTCCTGGATTCGTGAGCGTTCAGTTAATGGCTCCTTTTACAATGACAGCACAATATATTATGTTTGTATGTGGTTAGAATTTGTCATTGTAGAAAAAAATCTATGATTACTTAGGAACTGCAAACCTCAGTTGGAAGAAAATTCTCCCACAAGATTGGCCTGTAGACAACCCTCTATTGTCATTTTAGGAATATTGGAATGACGCAATTTCTTTTATATCACTGAGGAAGGAACTGGAAAATATTTCATTTGAAACAAGAAAAGGGAATTTGTTTCAGAAGCAGAAATTTTATGTAGATTTAGACAGAATAAAACTCATTCCAGCTAATCTATAAATCAGACATTCCTACTTCCATCTTTACTCTGCTACTCACTTCTGCTGTCTTTTCTGTCCACTCCTACTCTTAGGTCTTTTCTTTCTGTTTTTCCTCCCCACATTCCCTGCCTTCTTGCTAAACTTCTACTTCCTCATTTCTTTTCCCCTCTTCCCTCATACTCTCTTGCAAATCCTTTCTTTCATCACCTCCTTCAGTTCCCTTGTTTCTTGCTACATGTTGCAAGTTGTTTCTGCTATATGTGCGTAATTGTAATGGCTACATTGTATCTAAAAGACAGCACCCAAGTCTATCAAATTCCTCCAGCAGTCCCTTGCTACCTTTCTTTGGCTTCAGAACATACATATTAGGTATATTTCTGGGTGAATATTCAGCAGTCACTTATTTTCAGTATTAGGGCAGTCATGGGTCACACACTTCAGAAAAGCTTCACTGATCAAGGCTGAGAGAAGCACTAATATATTGGTACACGTATAGAAGACAGCATTAGTATATGTTTCTTGGCTAAAAGCCAATAGCAGATTTCCCAGTTGTACTGTTGATCATTGAACATAACTGTGTTATAATTTTTAAAAATACTGAAACATGTTTTAATTTTGAAACATGACTAGCTCAGTAAAATATATTGAGGATCTCAGGTGGGTGTGGCATGTACAGTTCCTCTCCTCTATGCTGGACTATTTAACTGACTTGGTTTTGTACAGGAACACATAACAGTTTATTTATGTAATGACCATGCAATGTCCAGAGGTATTCATATCACAGAACTCCTCCCTATTTTATGATACTTTCATTTCTATCAATCCACTCTTCATGTTACTTGTGCCTTGTGGGAGAAATATGGAGGGGTAGGGAAGTGGAGTATGGGGAGTTTTGATATAGACATTCTGTCTGTAGATATGCATTCACACCATTGTCTCTTCTCAGCAGTGAACAGTCATGGACTCTGTATTCAATGATGGCTGCTGGGGGATAGAGATTCATTTTATTTGTAGGTGTAGCTATTGATTTGTTGCCTTTGTCCTTTAGGAGACTCCACACCCACAGGCAAATGGGTAAGACTATTTAGATTTGTTGCGTTATAAGAAAAGAACATGAATTTGGGGGAAAAATACATTGCAAAGGCCAAGAAGAGGAAGTTGTAAGGAAAAACTAGAATGAGAATATGATGAAGATACATTGCTGATGTGTATGAGTTCTCAAAAAATATGAAAAATGTTTTTGAAATAGTATAGTGTATTTAAAGTCCATTACTGTAGAACATTAAAGGCCTCTTACTCCAATGTTCTGATGTGCAGCTGGTTCACTAGCAGTGTCTTCCTACCCTCACAAATTGAAGTTCTTTAAATATGTACTGTCTCCATGAATCTGGAGACATCCCTATGTCTTTTTTGATTTCAACAGATCCTGACATTGTAACTGTTTTTGTTGAACATCCCCCTACACTTCTCTTGGAATCTGCATTCCTATGAAGTTCCAGTTCTGGGTGAAGGATTCCCAATGACTCCTTTGCCTTGAGGACAATTCCTTTAATTACTTCCTAGAACTCTCATAGAAACAAAGACTCTTAGGAATGTTCCTCTCACTTTCCTGCCTTTCACTCCAGGCTGTCAATCTTTATTTGGATAATCAGAGAATCTCCTACTTCTTCCTCTCCTTTCTGTGGTTTTCTCAAATGAAGCTAGCAAGGGTCTCTCTCTCTCTCTCTTTTCTTATTGCATTCCTTCTTTTCATATTTTTTGATTTTAAGGGATACATATCTAAACTAAATATTTTTTGCTTTTGAGAAGATTCATCTTTTTCAGCAAAAACATGAATAGTAAATATCATATTTAAAAAAATAATTTTAATGATCAGATTAAGCAATTGGGCCTGTATTTCTTATGTAGAGACCACACAGCCTATCCTCACTGGAACAGATATGAAGTGAATGTGTGTGCAAGAGAAAATCTATTGGAAAGAATGAATGTATATTAAAAGGCAAATTCTTTTGTACTGTTGAATTCAGTGGTCTGTATTGAAAAAGCTTACAAATAAATATATAAAAGTAAACATGAAAAGAGAAATATTTCCCACACATGGCAGTTCCTAGCATAAGAGAAGATCCTGCAAACTCCAATAACAGAGTGATCCACCAGATATCTTTGAATGGGAGGTGAGGCAAAAAGATGTCTTACCAGATGAGTAGGACAAATACCTGAGGCTCAGCTTCTGTCACCAGCTGCATTGTTCTCCTAGTCTCCTTGCTGGAGCCTTCTCAGGATCAATGACTTTCCACACAAGTTATAACAAGCTAGATAACAAGTTCAGTGTTTGATTTGAAGTGCACACATTTGTGGGGACTATGCTGATTTTAAAGCTTTCCTGGATTTATGGATCATTGACCATGTCCAAATTTTCTGTTTAACTTGAATTCTATACTGATTCAACCACAAAACCCAAATGAGACTCTGTCCTGAGTCTAGGTAAACCTATTCTTTGGATCCTAAATTGTTTCACATCTGATCCTGGTACTCAGTACAGAGTTAGTTCTTCCCCCCCTGACGGTCTCCACCTCATTTTGGTTCAGAATACACCTGAATTTAAATATAGACATCACAGTTGAAAATACAGTTTTATATATGACCAATTCAAATATATCTACACACTAAACATGAAGAGCGATTTTTCTGGGTGGTTTACAGACTCAGTTCAGACATATGGAGTCTAGCCCTTTATGTCCCTCTGCTTTTGCTCAGGGTGACTTTGGCCTGCCTACTTTCTCACTGTTTCCTTCTGTTCATAAGGACTCCGTGCAGGGAGGCCTATGTCTAGGTTCATACTTATTCTCCTCAATATGCATTTTGATAAAGAAATTCTTGGTTCATCATAGACTTTCAGACTATCCATTATGAGGTACAGAGTGTTCTTGTCTCCAGAGATGGTCAATTGGTCCTTGACAGAATTTGTATATTTTATTGAGACACTAGCCTTATATGTATGAGATCCACTCTGGTCCTGACCCTGGAGCATGGCAAACCCAGTGCACATAATAATCACTGAAGGTGAACCTAGATGGCACACAGGGATATTTCATACAACTTTCTTTAAAATAAGGTGCTGATAGACAGTGAATGAATCACATATGAAAATGTACACAAATACACACATATACGCGGGCAGGGTTAAAGGAAGAGAGAAAGAGAGGAAGAAAAACAGTTTAACAAATACATACATGTATAGAAACAATTTTATAAAATAAAAATGAATAAAATAAATACAAAGATGCTTACCAAATTGAAAAATAGAAATCTAAATAAACATTTAAACACTTTAAGGATTACTACACACCACACCCATAAAGAGAATTCCTGATTGTGATTTGGAGAATCAGCACAAAGATGTGTCTGGCTTTTTGTGCTTCTTCCAATAGGCTCTCCTGAGACCTAGAGCTCTGTGTGAACTTAGTGCCCCCTGCTGGTCCTTAGGAACGTGCAAGGAGGTTTGCATCTGAGCTCATAATAGTATTCACTAACTGTGTACTTTGCACAGTAATACACGGCTGTATCCTCAGTCCTAAGACTGCCTATTTTCATTTCTTTTGACTGGGTCATTTTGGTTGGCCTCGACTCACTATGTAGACCAAGCTGATATTGAGCAATGAGATATTTTCTACCCACTGCCATCCATTTAACTGGAATAAATCTATGCATCACCATTCCTGATCATCACGGGAAGAGTCTTAAAAAGTAATTATTTAATTTTTTTGAAAATGTTTGTCATACAATATGTTCTGATTATTATTCCCTTTCTTCATTCTTTCTCAGGTCCTTTTTCTCTCCCATACTGCCCAGTTGCATAAATGGAAGAATTTTAAGGACATTGAAGGGATTGGCCTCATGGCATTCAATTTTATTTAGGAAATAAATGATTTAAAATACATAATTACAAATGTATCTCTCCTTTAAAATTATTATATATTTATTTCTTTTATAGATTCAATATTCTTGCTAATGTATACAGTGTATAGTGATAATATCCAGTCCTAACGGAATGGCTATGGAATAATGTGCCTGCCTCCCCATTCCATCAGCCCTTTCTACTTTAGTGACTGCCATTTCCTCTGCAGTCATGAGATCACCTTTTATAGGTATTGTAATGTGAGGAATTATATTTTTCTGTCTAAAATTCTGATAATTTTTAGTTGGACTTGGTTTTTGACCTTTCACACACATGATAGACAAACACCTTATCACAAAAGTATACAATAGTCCTCCTAATTTTTTAAATCACTTTTATCTACAGCAAATAATGTTTAGATTACAGTATTCATTCATCCAATTCTAAAATAAACACCAGCTACCCCAAGTTTCTCTCCTCGACGTATATCACCTAAGACCAATTGTAACATACAGTAGAAAAAGAATATGTAAAGGATAAATGTTCTGAGCATAAATCTTAAGAATGTAGGAGTAGGGAAGTCAAATAAAACCATAATAAACAAACCAGAGAGGAGAGAGGGGGAGGAAGAGGAGGAGGAAGAAGAAGGGGAATAGAGGATGAAGAAGAGAGAGAAACTGTACCTCCATCTGGTGGCTCCTATCCAGAATCTGGACCACATAAAATGGTAACATCATCATCTACTGTGAAGATGGAAAAATAAGAGCAGAGTGTACACATGAGCACTGCAGTGTCTGCTCCACACTGAAATGAGAAATGCAGAACCTGCTGAGCTGTATTCTCAATTTCTGGTGTTCAGAAAGTAACTGGGAACTTGGGCAGAAAGAGGAACTGGTATGTCTGCAGAGGCTGGTTCAAGGGAAGAAGGCTAAGAACCTTAAGGCACCCCCCCCATTCCCAGTCTCCCAGGACACCTGACCCAGGATCTGGGCTCAGTTGTCTTAGGATGCTATGCTAACCTGTGTAATGTAATATTATAAGAAAATAAATGTCTCCTGTGTAAACATAGACAGACACATAACAGAGATAAGCCTACACAAAGTCAGGCATACAAGAAAAGACAGAAAGGTGTGTATTAAAAACTCATGTTACTTTAAAGTGTTCTGTTTCTGTCTGTCACTCGTCCTACTTAAAATGACAATATCATGTTTGTTTATAATGTTCTGTGATTATATCCATTCATCAGATGACACTCTTACTTTTTCCTCTCAGTATTTGGACTGTTCTGTCTTCTCACACTCTCATGTCTCTTCTCTCTTCCCTCCTCCTCTGCTCCACTTCCTTCCTCTTTGCTTCCTTCATCTGCTCACCAGAAGTGAGATTTGCTGGTTAACATGGTCTTACATGTGTAAATCTCTGAGAGACACCATAGTATTTGCCAATGTCATAATAGAACCATGTTCACATCAATACAGCACATGGATCCCTTCCTCTATATCCCCCACACTCATTTCAATACTTTTATTTGGCAAATGGCACTTGCACCATTGGTTACAGACAACTTATCTTTTAGGCTTTAATATCTATGTCTCTGGTGATTAGATGTTGGCCTATGCAATGTCGTCTACCTACATGAATTTGCCAAGATGAAGGAGAGCAATCAGAGGATGGAGGGAAGGAAATTGTCTGCTCATGAGGGCACCACCTTGCACCACTGTGTTCCTGGAACTTTGTTTTATCCTGAGGACCCAATTCTCAAACAAGTAAGGAAAATGAGTTTTTGTTAGAAGAAAAAGACTGATATCTTTAGTGAGATAAATGGTGTTTTAACCTTTAACAGGGGGAACTGATGCTTGCTGCAAACACAATATTTATTACTCAAAAGATTGACTATATTTTTCGAAACATTATGATTTGAATCAAGGTTTAATACATACTACATAAGAAAGTGGTTATTGGTTATAACTCCCAGAACTGGATAAATTTTTAAAGAAGCACTTGATTTTTAATTGTGTATTACACTTCTCTGCAGGTAGTGTAGTGATCATGGAGACAAACAGAGAGCACAGGGTCTTCTGTACTCACAGATGTTTTTGAGCTGCCCTGAGTCTAGGGTTAATAGTTTCCAGGTTATTTTGCTTCTTCAGAATCTGATGCTCGTCACTATACAGAATCACTTCTGTCCTGCTTGATTATCTGCATTTTGTTCTGATCAGAGGTCATTCTGAATTTACAAGGTAACAGGGCCATGAAAATACTTTTGTAATTCAAATTCTTGCCAAAGAGGAACCATTTAATAGGATCTACCTCTGAGATTTGATCTCCATGACTACAAAAAGAATGGGTTTGTCAGCCAAGAAGCTATCCTAAATGGGCTGGGTTAATGTGTAGACATCAGTATCACTGAGACTCACTGGCCAACCAGTCTAGCCAGTTGGCCAATTTCAGGACCAGTTCTAGAACTTATGTAAAAAATATACTGAGATTAATAGAGGAATAATCATATGTCATCATGTACAGACACAAAGATACACACACAAAGAGAGAGAGAGAGAGAGAGAGAGAGAGAGAGAGAGAGAGAGAGAGAGAGAGAG
>JABTXL010017410.1:0-40653 GCA_025134845.1 Neodon shergylaensis | reverse complement strand
GAGAGAGAGAGAGAGAGAGAGAGAGAGAGAGAGAGAGAGAGAGAGAGGAGGCAGAAAGGGAGGAGAGCAGGACCAGAAAGAGAAGAACAGAAGAGAGAGGAGTAGAGGCAGAGGGCAGAAACAATATAATAAACAGAAAAACATGTCACAATGGAAAATAGATATTTGAATAAAACTGTGAACTCTTCAAGAATTACTAAACACTATACCCGTAGAGAGAATCTCTGAATGTCATGTGGAGAGGTAGCCCAGACACAGAGGAATCCGTCTCTCTATGTCTCTCTGAACAGGTTCCTCCATGGCCCAGAGCTCTGTGTGCTTAGAGCTGCCTGCTAGTCTTGAGCACCTTGCATGGAGGTTTGCGTCTGAGCTCACAGTAGCATTCACTCACAGTGTATCCTGCACAGTAATATGTGGCTGTGTCCTCAGACTTTAAACTGCCCATTTTCAGGTATAGGGTGTTGGCATTGTCTCTGTAGATGATGAATCGACCCTTCAAATTGTCGGTGTGGTAGATGTTATTACTATTATAAATAGATGCTACCCACTCCAGGCCCTTCCCTAGAGCTTGGCGGACCCACCTCCTCCAGTAGTTACTGAAGGTGAATCCAGAGGTCACATAAGAGAGTTTCAGGGACTTTCCAAGTTGCTCCAAGCCTCCTCCCAGACTGCACAAGCTGCACCTCACACTGGACACCTGCAAACACAGAGATTCCTGATTAGAAAACTCTCACAGAATTCAATTTTATTCTTTGTCATGTACACAAATGCATACAGCATCTGATCTCCATAAATTACCTTTTAAAACAATGACAAGGAAAAGCAAACTGAGCCCCAAGTGCATGGTGAGTGGTCTCTGATCAGTGGTGATCACTAATGGGAGGACCAGGAAATTCAGCACTGGGCTCCTCTGTCAGAGCTGCAGGGTCAGGGCAGTGCTGGTTTTCATTGGCACAGAGAAGCCTTATTTGCATATTTTCCGGCTATAACAGGCTCTGGAGTTCAAACCTTGAGGGAAGGCAGTGCTCATAACAGATATAAGGCATCAAAAACAACTATGACAATTATAGAAATTGACACAGAATTGTTTTGAATTCACATTTTGTTTGTGAAGAATTCACAACACTCCAGTTAGTTCCTTTTTGTGTGTGTGCACAGCACATGTGGATATATACTGACATTTCTCCTTAGTACACATATGAAATTAAATGTGTCAAACACAGGCGTATTTCTATATGGGAGCTCAATTTTTCCTACGTTCTGGGCTGTAAATGGATTCTCCCTGATGTGGCTCTTGGACAAGGTCACAGCATTCAGATGCTATTACAATAACTCATTGATTGTGGTAAGAACACTTGGGACTTTGTCAGTTTTACTTATTTCTAAGATCACGCTTTTCTCATGCTATAGGAGGATGGTAAGTGAGATCCCATCTCTCTCTCTCTCTCTTTCTCTCTCTCTCTCTCTTTGATTCCTTTAAACTCCCCACTTCTCTGTTATCTTCTTCCATCTTTACACCAGACAACTCATGACTGTCATTATATGGTTAGGATAGTTTTTACTTATCATAATTACTGCAATTGTCCAAAGCAGTATTTTGATTAAGTTTTAGTATGAACTTGTTATCATTTATCCAGGTGTCTGGTTCTCCTCCTACTCATCAACTTTCCTTAGCAATGCCAACTTTTGTTTTCCCAGCACCAGTGTTATCCTGTGCTTCATTCTTCTTGCCCCTCACTTAAGATGTCTTCCTTTCCTAGGATTCCTGTTCTAGTTACAAGGTCTGCAAAACAGATGCCAGCACACCTGACACAGAGAATCTAGGTTCTAAATTGGACAGAAACAGGTTGTCCTCCTTCTCAATATTTGTTATATTGTATGACATAATGATTTCCAGTTCCACTTTCTTCCAAGGCTCAGAGAACATTGAGGAAGGGGAAGTCGAAAGAATGTAAGAGGTTGAGCATAAAGAATAGCATTGTGAATTGTTGACTTCTGCATTTGACCTGGCTCTCACATTCAGGAACTTATAATGGCAGTTCTTTTCTGTGTAAGCATAACTGAGACCAAGTCAGTCAAAACCATCGTGTAGATTATGCCCAGGCCTTCGCTCTTACTGATGATCTGTTGGATATAGATCTTTCCTGAAAACTGAAAGACTTTCTTTTTTATTTTTTATTTTTTTATTTTTTTATTTTTTATTTTTTTTAAATATTTATTTATTTATTATGTATACAATATTCTGTCTGTGTGTATATCTGCAGGCCAGAAGAGGGCACCAGACCTCATTCCAGATGGTTGTGAGCCACCATGTGGTTGCCGGGAATTGAACTCAGGACCTTTGGAAGAGCAGGCAATGCTCTTAACCACTGAGCCACCTCTCCAGCCCCCAGACTTTCTTTTTTATAATGTGATCTTTGGTAGGTTTCTTATACTGCAGTGCCTGCCTATACATCCATGCACACATGGGCAGCATCAACTAGATTTAAAGAGGTCAACAGGTTGTGAAAGGTTTATGTTGGGAATTATATGGGAGGGAGTGGAAGGGAAAATAGGGTATAAATGTGATTATATTTAATTGTATATATTTAAGGTGTGCAATTTCTCAAAATGAAGATAAAATAATACCTATTGAATGGCTGAATTGTTTAAAAAATAAATCCCCAAAGAAAATGCTTGAGGAAGATACTACTAAATATGAAAAAAAAAATGAGTAGGCAAGACAACCTATAGAAAAAGAAATGGTGATGAAGGTTTTTCCACACTTTATTTCAAACTACACTGAAGTACCTTGATAATAAAGGCAGTATGGCACCAGCTAAAATGCTGACATATGGAGTCTGGGAGAGAAGCAACAGAATTGAGGAGGTTGATGGTACTTGTGGATGTTCCCAGAGAACAGTAAGGATTTGCAATGTCAATACAGAATTCTCTTAGGGATATATGGGTCATCTGTCAGGTAGAGAGCAGGGCACTGGGCAATTTGAGTTAGGAGTAAGGGCAGTATTGACTAAGCATCCCAAGACAGTTGTAGAATCCTGGGAGGGGGAGCATGACAAGCATATCTTTTATGTTTCTTATATCTGGTAAAACACAATTAACAACAATTATCAACAGTTCTTGAGTATCCCCTGAGTTTCAAGACAGTGGGAGAGAAAGATGTTACCTAACACAGACTTCCCATCCTTTAGAAACAGGCATTTTGACCAGGAAGCCTGGAGACAAACAATCCATCAACAGTAAAGACAGAGACCAAGAGTGTCTGCTAACATTAAAAAAATTCTATCAACATTTTCTAAGGGAAAAATGCCAAGGAAACTCATCCAGAAAGCATATCTAGTGTCAGTCAGTGTGTATTTCCCAAATTAGTGAATATAATCATATGAAGGGATATTGACAGAAACTTTAGAAAAGCAATAACTACTTTATTATAGTATAGTGATTTCACATAGTGATACAAAACGTATTTGTATGCAGAAATTATTATATGCTCACAATACCTCAATAATTTTCTTTTTGAAAAATCTGAGTAATGTAACTTTGAAGGGGAACATACCAGAGAAAGGGCAATGCACAAAATGAAGTAATCCCACACTATCTACAAATAGGGTATCATAAATGATTCTTTATTTAAAGGGGAACTCACAGATCAAAGGGGCTTCAAGAGTTGAGAGGGACCTCAACTGGATTTTTTGATTGAAAGAAGAAACCTCACATTTTAAAATTAAAGCAAGAGTTCATGCAGCATAGTCTATATCTTCTATGTTTCTGAAGTGACCCTTAATGGTCTTACAAATCCTGTTGGTCCTTTGCATCCCCTTTTGTTTCCAAGTATCTCTGAAGGGGCTTTCTGCATGCTCACACTGGATTTTCCTCACTGTGTGTCAGTCACAGTAATACAATGTCTGTGTCCTCAGTTTGCAGAGTGTTGCATTTTAAGAAAACTTGTCTCTTTGAGGTGGCCCTGCAACTGGTGACTAAGGATTTGAGAACTGAATTATATTTGCACAGATACAGAGATTCACAGGAACATGGAATAGGTGACTTTGACTGTGACCATCATTTTTGAGTTGATGGAATAGTAGGATGGTCTCAATTCTGAGACCATGATGAAGAGGAAATGTCAGCTCCTTAACTCTCCAAGCTAGTGGGTTGCCATCCCAGCTTCTGGCTTCTGAATCTTTACTGGTAAATAGAACATTAGAGATTTAGTTGCAAATTACATTTTGTGGAAGTGGAAGGTTTGGATCTGATTGACTGAGACGTGGGCTACCTAGTAACCATGGAGTCACAATTACTTTCTGAAACAGCAGCAGCTACATGTGTAGTCACTGTGAAAGTGTTAAAAGAACAAGTTTTTATTTTAATATACATAAAAGAAAAGATGATAAAATTAAAGTAAACATGGCAAAAATTAACATTTTCAAATATATTTTAGATGACAAATCAAGAATCATTAAAATTATCTGAACTTAAAACATGCATAAGCTTCCTTGTTGAGAAAAGTGAAGGGGTTGAAGTCACAAAATTTATAACCACAAAATTTAATATGTTGTATGTTTAATAGAAACAGAATGTAGTTTAGCAATGAAAATCCAAAAATTATATTTCCAATTTTCTGGATAATTTTGTCTCATGTGAATAAACAGGACTGTCTCTAAAGTATCTGAGAATCAGGAAAATATAATAACTGTTGCCTAACGTTGACCAAATTGCAGCCCAATATTTACACCATGGTCTTCTCTGATAAAGCCTGCAAATAGGACCCAGTGTCCACATCCTACAATTCATTCTGAATACAAGTATTTCTGTACATTATGACAAATCCCAGGGCTTCATGTCAGAGTGCTCCAGGTTGTGGATAGTAGGTGTGTATTTTAGGATTTCCCATTGAAGATTTAGAGATCTTATCTCCATTGCCCAGGCATATGAAGCAGTTGGAGGTTGTCCTGCAGGTGGACAATAGCAATATGTATGATTTTTATGTTTTATACACCATGTATATGTTAAATTTATTTAATAACTAAATTTATTAATAAATAAATTTGATTGAAACATGCTTTGTGCTTATTTTCAATACCATGGGATATAAAAAGATATTGTATAAGAATATCTTCCTTATGCCTGAAGACAGAGGATGAATGTGATAGCTTTGGGGAAAATAATCCACTGGAATGGAGAACACAGTGACTAGGAGAGTTTGCTTCAATTAGAAAAAGATCAGTCAGAGAAGCCAAGGACAATGGCACTGGGTTTTGATCCTACCACATGTTCTGGCTTTGTGGGAGCCTAGTCTCTTTGGAAGCTCACCTTCCTAGACCTGGATGGAGGGGGGAGGACCTTGGACTTCCCACAGGGCAGGGAACCCTGACTGCTCTTTGGACTGGAGAGAAAGGGGGAGGGGAGTGGGGGGAATGGAGGAAATGGGAAGCGGGGAGGAGGCAGAAATTTTTAATAAAAAAAAGAAAAAAATCAGTCAGTGTCGGTTCAATTGCAAGAAAGACCAGTGGCCAGTGAGCTATGCAGTGAACACATCAAGTGAGCATAACTGTTGCAAATAAAAATGCCCCATGTTCACTAAAATAATCATAAGAGGCAATCATGAAAGGGTCTTCAAGGGAACAATGAATATTTTTTCCCTGTCTTACAGTATAATATTTTCATAGGTGTTTGAAAATTTTGCAGGCTGATGATATTTGAATGCACAAATTATTATATGGCCACATTAACTCAATAAATTAATTTACAGAAATATAACCAATGTAATTTCTGTGCCCACTTTTATTTATTGACAATTGCCATACTGAAAGGAATTAAGTGAAAATTGTAGGGATGTGATAATGAAAATCACAATTAATCGTGGATATCTCTGTGAGATTTGACACCTCAGGCTTCACTTATAGAGAGTCCAGCAGTGAGAGACATTATAACAGTGGGATATGGAAATAATCATTGAAGTGCAATAATCTATTTTAATTGAAAATGTCATTTTATTTGAATCCGCACATAGAAGTGAGAATGTTGGGCATGTGTTCTTGTATATAAAATTTTTGTCGTTTGCTCAAACTCCTTTATTGTAATGTAACAGAACCATCTTCCCTTTTACAAGGCACAGGGCCCATTTCTTTTCTTCTTCATAATATGGTGATTTCTTTCTTTCCTTTAGTAAATGGGTCTTGAATTATTAGATACAGGCAACTTATCTTTTGGCTTTAATTTTCATTTTTATGTTGATCAAAGATGCTTGTTCTATGAAACCTATTCTGCCCACATGCATTGGCCAAGATGAAAAAACCAAAGGAGAGGATGGCATGCAAGAAAATGTCTGTTCATGTGGACAATAGAGCTATGTGCTATCCTTAGACTCAAATTTCAGACAAGTGATAGTAATTAGTTATATTTGAGAAACAAATGAGACTGATCTCTTGGATGAGACAAAAATGTTAGGTATTAAAGATCCTAACGTTTTTACAAGGAGTAGTGTTATTTCAAAACCAATATTCATTAATCCACATGAAGAATACATTTTGAAATTTTCTATACATATGAAAGCTTCATATAAACTATGGAGCACTCACATTGGGTTAACTCTAAACAGTGGATGAGATAATAAAATATTTTGTTTTTAATTATGTCTGTATATTTATGTGTGAGTAGTGTAATGTGCACGGGGACATATAGAGACCATGATTACTCCAGACTTAAAGGTAGGTATGACTTAGAATTGTGGTTGCCAGAAACTGAAACTGTTTCCATGCAAAAACAGTATGCTCTCTGAACCTCTGAGCTGCTTCCCAAATGCACAGATGAGCAGTGGCAACCTTCCCTTTTATGTGTGCTACAGCTCAGTTCTCAACAGTTGAAATATCAAACCAATCTGCATGTCAGAGGGCCTTTATCAGTAATAGCCAGGTATCAAGACGATAAGATGACCACTTAACCTGAGCAACTTAAGAAGCTCATCTAAGGAAAAGTAAAATTAGGGAAGTCTTACCGTGGTTTGCACAGTGTAGAGCGAGAAGATTAACCAGCTAGTTTGAGAGGATTATCCCAAATAATGAGTTATATGGAAGTGGACCAAAGTTAAGAACACATCCTTTATTTATATATGGAGAAGGTTAATTTTAAAGTTACACAGATGCCCAAACAATAACTCTTCATTTAGCCTAATGAACCACTGCTTAAAAGTCTGATGGGAAAGCTAATTTTTACCAAGATGCAAATGCATGAAATCGGATCTGTCAAAAGCAATATTCAATTATTCAATTTTATATTTTTATGGGACCTTCTTGGTGCAGAAGGAAACTATGGATATTTCAGTTTCCAGGATGTTGTGTGAAAATCACGTTAAATTAGGGAAGCTGTGGTCTCTATCACAGATGCAAAAATAAAGAGAACAAATTACAGCTCTTTTAAAGTTCTCTAGCTTACAACTGAACCTAACATCCAACAAGTGTCATAATTTCTGACTCTTTTAAAATATCTGCATATATAAGAAAATGTTTCAATATGCATGCCATATATGTGTGTATATGTAAAACATATAAAGTTATATGTCATTCTATCTGATAACAAGAAGCAGATTTTTAGCTTGCAGGGCTTATGGAAAAAGCTATTTCTTATAGTATTTGAACAAATAGGAAGTTTATTAGACTATGACAGTGAAGAGACACCTCTAGAATTTTGTTTTTACTTATTTGTGTTTGGAAGAGATTCTAATATTTAAACCTAGTCTCATACAGCATAGTCTAGAACTTCTTATCTTATTAAACAACCCTATACTGGTCTTGGGAGACTCTGTTGGTCTCCAACGCCACCTACTGGTCGTGAGTGTCTCCATATGGAGGTTTTTGTGCAGGCTCACACTGGAGTTCTCTCACTGTGTGTCTGGCACAGAAATACATGGCTGTGTCCTCAGTTTGCAGACTGTTCAGTTTTAAGGAAACTTGGCTCTTGGAGGTATCCCTGGTGATGGTGATTCGGGACTGGAGAGCTGAATTATACCTTGTGCTTCCATCACTCCATATTCTTCCCATCCACTCCAGACCCTTTCCTGGAGGTTGGCGGATCCAGTGTACAACATTGTTCGTTAATGAGAACCCAGAGACAGTGCAGGTGAGCGACAGGGTCTGTGATGGCTGCATCAGGCCAGGTCCTGACTCCTTCAGCTGTATCTGGGACAGAGCACCTAGGGACAAGCAAAAACACCTTCCATCATATAACCCATAGATGAAAAACCTGGGTTCCTTTCCTGAAACCCTGAAACACTTACAACTTGGAAATGTCACCAGGCAGAGGAGCAGCATCAGTACAGCCATGCTGTGTTGGAGGCTCTAGTCAGAAGGAGATGGGGCCTCTCAGCTTGGCCTTGCATTTCATCCTGAGCTTGAGGACTGATTTGCATTGGGGGAGGTTCCAGAGTGCATAAAAGGAAGCACAGGCAGTGTTTGTAATTTCTCATCCAGGAAAATAAAATTTGCTTTGTGTGTCTTAGAGGTACTCAATACTCAACATCAGGAATATTGCTGTGATGCTGTCTGGATTTCCAATTACAGAGAAACAGGAAATATTAAGAGTCATACTGCACAGGCTTTAGAAGCAAAACATGGAAGTGTTTACATTAACTAGGCCTACATGCATTTTGTGAAGGCAGAGGAGGATACCAGGTTCTCAATGGATTTATATATCTCTGTAACTTCCAGTAGGGAATTTAAGTGTCATTGGTACTTTTCGTGATCAGAAACACTGTTTAAGGAAGTACTTTCTGTTGGTGTCTGTGTAGTTGGCTCATTCTTATAATTTCTCAGGAAATAACTTGTAAGGAAGCAGCTCACACACATTTCATACATGTGATTTCACATGTTTATCTGTAAGAAAATCTATGGGACTGATATAGGTTCTATCTTATTAGGCTCAGATTTCACCTTCTCACTTAGGTACATCTTACCTGAACACTAGGTTTCATTCCTCTTGATTTATGACAATCTATCCATGTACTTTTGTATCTTTGTCTGTCATTCTTCTAAGCTTATAGCCAATAACAGGTTCCTAAATATGATGTTGCTTTGGTATGTTATGGGAAGCTCTGCTACTCATAAAACTTCATAAAAAGCAACAGTATGCAGCCAGATTTGAGGGTTATGTTCACTGAAGTAATAACAAGTTAGAGAACATTTAGTGACGACAAGAAGTGGACTGGAAGACCCATATGAACTTAGGGAACCCTGTGACTTGAATGATAGTCAAGGCATAGAACACAAGAGTTTCTAATGTCCTTTCTTGTGTCTTGTTAATGCAAATCACTAGGGAAGAGAAGTGCAGAGCTGGAACCAACCTGCTCATTCCAGACTCAGGAAATGTCTGTCTAACTTGTCATTAGAGACATCATAATTTGTGTCCATTATTTCTTTACGCATTGTCTTTTCACTTTTTACTATGAGTTGCAGCGGTAGAAACTGCTCTTCACTTTAAGTAGACAGCCATTCTGTGAAAGCCCTGATCATCATGTACAGTATGAGTTCGATCTTCCCTGTATGTTTTAATGTTTCAGGGTTATAAATAGATATTTTCAGACATTATGCTTAGTATGTTTCATCTTGTGTTTGTTTGATACTTTCATTGTGGTTACAATAATCTGGGAAGGAATATCTTAGAAATAAATGCACATTTCTTATGTTATATTGGGGAACTAAGTATAAATCCACTTATTCAAATATTTTTTTGTCCTTAGTTACTTCAGAGATATTGTCTAAGTCAGGATTCCATTTCTGTGAAAAGACACCATGACCACAGCTGCTATAAGGAAACCATATAATTTAGTGGGCTTTCCTGCAGCTCCAGAAGTTCAGACCATTCTCATCATGGCAAGAAGAATCATAGTATGCAGGAAATCATGGTGCTGGAAAAATAGCTGAGAGTCCAACAACTTGAACAAGAAGTCAACTGACAGACTGGGCGGTATCCTGAGCAAAGAAAACCTCAAAGCCTATCCTCCACACTGATAGATTTTCTCCAGTCAGGCCATGCCCACTCCACCAATGCCACACATTTAAAAGGGTCATTCCCTTTGATATTATGTGGGCCAATTTCATTCAAAGTCCCACAGAGAGTTAACATACTCTCTTACTCCTTGGGTTTCTCTTTTTCCATGATACTCTCTAGAAGGAAGTCACTGGGAAAACAGCATTTGCAAAGGGAATTCATGGTAAAGTCACACATTATTCATTATTATCTCTATTTTCGAGGTGTATTCTTATTCTTAAGGTTTTAGTCAGTCATTTGTTAATTATGTAAAGTGGATAGATGGATACTCACTTAATGGGTCATGTAGAACTAACAGTACCAGCCTGTCCACTTGTGTGATTGTCAGAATCTTTTTGCATGATATAAACTAAAGTCATCATAGAAAAAGGAACCTAATTTGGAAAAAATACCTACATTATATTGGTATGCAGGCAAGACTATGATGTCATTGTCTTGATTAATAACTGATGTAAGAGGGCCCAGACCGATGTAGACATTACCATCCGTAGGTAGGTGATGTTTGTACATTGTATAAAGCAGCAGGTTGCATAACCATGGAGAACAAGTTTATGAATTGAGTTTATTTATGATCTCTGATTCAGTTTCCACTTTCAGGTTTCTGTCTTGATTTCACATCTTAATTTCCCTCCATGGTGGTCTGTAATATTTAAGAATGCACAAACTCTTTCCTTTCCATGTTGATGACCACATCAATAGGTAGCAGAATGGGATAGTTTAAAATTTTTCTGATCAAAGAATGGGTTGAGAATAGTCACAGTGTGTATAACTGCAACCATAGTCACACATACAGTTACACTTTTAGGCACAGCCACACTCCGCAACACACACATTCACACTCACAAAGAATCATAATTACAGATATGGTCACAAATATAATTACACATCCAAACACAAACACAGACACAGATGCACACATATCATGCACAGACATATACACACCACTACCACCAACATCACCCCCACTATACCCACTACCACATCCACATGTAGAAATACTTATTCATAAGCAGAGGGGCTGAATTTCTATCTTCCTCTCTTTTTCACAGGGTCACTCTGGTTGGCTTGGTCTCACTATGTAGACTAAGCTGATATTGAACCATGTGGCTGAATCAAAGGTGTGAAACTTTACTCCAAACCATCTCATACAGAGTTCTTAAAACTTTGACATAATTTTTTCATATAATAATTTCTGATCATTATTTTCTTCAGTAGTAAGGTGCCTGTCTCACAGAATGAGTGTTTCAGTTTGATTTTCAGCACTTAACTCTGAAGCTGGTGGTGATGATTTATCCTTATATTTTCAGAACTGGTGAGCTAGTGAAAGGACCTATCCAACCATTCTATCTGACCCTCTTGAACTTCAGGTTTAGTGTGAAACCCTCAAAAATAAGGTAGATGCCAACTGAGGAATACACTCAGAATCAACTTGTAGACTCTACACCCATGTGCAAGCATACACTGTGCTATTTAGTGTTTGCATTAATTCAAACGTTTCACTTTCCATGTGTTGAGCTCATAGTTTATAGTTATTTAGTTTTGGAATCTGCAGACCTAAGTCGGGCTGATTGTTATGGGAAGCAAGAGTAGAAATCCTCTGACTCAATGTATACTTATTCCCACTCCAAAACTTTCATCTGCCCTTCCTATTCTAGGAACTATTATTCCTCCTCCAGTCGTAAGATTGCTTGTTTTAAGTGTATTAATGTGAGAACTGATATTTTTCTATATATAATTCTGATATTTTTCTTTTTATTTTAAACTTGGTTCTTGACTTAATACCTTCCAGATGGAATGAAAGTACTATAACTCACAGATAGCCTAGCCCTCCATTCTTTAAAATATCACATTTCATTTCAGAAAATAATGTTTTGATTATAACATTCAAAAACAAACATCAGCCTCTCCAAGTTCTACTCGATATCCTGCTCTTATGACTGCATGTAACACAGCAGAAAAAAAGTATAGGATCAATATTTTGAGCATCAATGTCCAAAATTTGGAGTAAGAAAAACAAATAAAACCAAAGAAATAAAACGAGGCCAGGGGAAAGAAACTTCCTTCCCAGCTTGTGGCTCCCATCCACAATCAAGAGTACATTCAATAATGAAATCATCATGTACTATAAACATTCATGGAACATGCAGGAATCTCACTATTTATATTCAACACCACACACTTGAATGAAATAGTAAAAAATAAGAATGTACTGTGCACATGAAAACACATTGTCTGCAACCCACTGAACTGAGGAAGGCAGGGGCTACTGAGTTGTGCTCTCGCTCATTGATGTTCTGATTGTCACTTTGGATATTATGCAGAAAGTGGATCTGGGTTTTGTTTAGAGCCGTTATAATGGGAAAGGAGGCCCCACTGTAAAGTCAATACCCCAATCCAAGTCTCCCAGGGCAACTGACACCTGGGATGGGCACTGAGATCTGATGATGCTCTGGTAACCTCAGTAATGCTAACTGTTAACATAGTATGAGAAAATGCACCTCTCTTAAGCAAACACAAACTCCCAGACATAAACACAGACAGACATATAACAACAGAGACAAACGTACACAAAGAAATATATACTAGAGCAAACATATATGTATGTCAACATATTATTGGAATAGCATCCTTTCTACTTAAAATATCATGTTCGTTCATAATTTAGCTTGATAATATTGATACATCCCAGTACCCTCTCGCTCCTGCATCCTACTCTGGATGACCCTGTGTTCCCTGAGCTATGTGTTGTCCTGTGGACTGAAATCTCAGAGAAGTGATTGAAATGAATTTTTCTTGAGAAGAAAAATGAGACAGTTCTTTACGTGAGAAAAGGTGTTCTATCATTCAACAGGGAGTAGTGATGATTCAAACACAGCTTTTATTAATCAAAATGAGTGAATAATTCTTGAAATGTTTCATTTTGAATCAAAACAGCATTTATACTACACAAGAACTCTTCCATCAAATTAACTCCCAACACTAGATGGGTATTTCTTTTAATAAATAATTTTTGTTGTTTTTTTTCAAGGCAGGGTTTCTCTGTGTAACAGTCCTAGCTGTCCTGTAACTGGCTCTGTAGACCAGGATGGTCTTGAACTCAAATGATCCACCTGTCTCTGCCTTCTGAGTGCTGGAATTAAAGATGTGCACCACCACCACCAGGCAAATACATTATTTTGAGTTATGCATATGTGATTCTGTGTGAATGATGTAGTGATCATGGAAACAAAGAGAGGTCACAAGATCCTCTGGACTCACATGTGGTTATGAACTGCCCTGAACTGAATGTACGGTTTACAAGCTCCTATTTCTTTAGTTTCTTTCAGTATCAGTTCTGCCTTGTATGATAGTTTTTATGTTGTTCAAGTCTGAGTACACACTAAATTTAAAATGCAGCTTAAGTGGGTCAGTGGAAATATCTCTGCAGTTCAGGTTCTTGCTGAAGCTGAATCTTCTACTGGGATCTTAACGAGGAGCTCAAGACTTCAAGGCTACAAAAAAGCTGTACAGCAGCCAACAAGTTTTCCCATTCATGGGATGTGGAGACACCATAATCACTGGGACTCACTGATCAATCATTCTAGCCATTTGTGATATCCCGGCCATGCGTGGTATAGGAAGTCTTTCTGTCTATGTGTTGCTTTTATTGGTTAATAAAGAAGGTGCAATTTGCCAATGGTTTAACAGAATATAGCCAGGATGATATCAAGAGTAGGGGAGTACTGATGCTTCAAACTCAGTATTTTTTTAATAAAAAATGATAAATATTACCGTTTGAATCAAGGTCTCATATAAATTACACAAGAACTAGACCATTGGGCCAAATCACAGCATTAAATGAGAATTTTTTTTAAAAAAATACACTGTTTTAATTAGGGGTTTATGTTTGTGTGTGGGTAGTGTAGTGCTCACGGAGGTAAACAGATACCACAGAGTCCACTAGACTCACATGTGGCTCTGAGCTGTCTTCATCTTCTAGGGTTTACAATCTTTAGCTTCTTCAGGAAATTATGCTGGTCACTAAACAGGATTTTGTTCTGTGTGATGATCTGCATTTTGTTCAGGTAAAATCACATCCTAAATTTAAAAAGTAACTATAATGGAGTGTGAAAAACAAGTTTTTGCCACATAAGAATGCTTCAGTGGGGTCTAAACACAGAACTCAGAATCCATAACTAAAAAAAGAAATAGGTGTGGCAGCCAACCAGGTGTACCATATAGGGAATGGGAAGAATGAACAATCACTGGGACTCGCTGGATAGCTAGACTATCTAGTCATTGAGAACCAGGCCCGGTGATATAATTGGTCTCACAATAAGTTGTACAGATTTTAGAAAAATCCATCAAATGTCAGCACACCCACACACACTCCACCCCCCCCCCCACACACACACATGTACATGGAGAGGTGTGAGACAGAAAGATTAAGAGAGAGAAAGAGGGAGAGAGACTGACATGTAGACAGAGATAGGGAGACAGAGATAAGGGGAAACAAGGAGAAACACTATAATAAACATACACAACACAACTGGAAAATGAAATCTGAATAATCATTTGTACATTCAAGGATTACTACACACTATATCTGTAGAGAAAATCCATAAGTGTGATATAGAGAGGCAGTGCAGACACAGAGAAGTCCAGTCTTCTATGCTTCTCTGAGCAGGCTTTTCTGTGACCCAGATCTCTAAGTGCTCTCAGCGCCCCCTGCTGGTCCTGTGTTCCCTACAGCAGTGTTTTTGTCTGAGTTCTCAGTAGCATTCACTCACTGTGTTTCTTGCACAGTAATACCTGCCTGTGTCCTCAGACCTCAGACTGCTCATTTCCAGGTACAGAATGTTCTTGGCATTGTCTCTGGAGATTGTGAATCGGCCCTTCACAGCGTCAGTATACCAGGTGTTACCACCACCACTGCTAATGGTTGCAACCCACTCCAAACTCTTCCCAGAAGCCTGCCAGACCCAGTCCATGTAATAATCACTGAAGGTGAATCCAGAGGCTGCACAGGAGAGTTTCAGGGACTTTCCAGGTTGCACTAAGCCTCCCCCAGACTCCAGCAATTGCACCTCACACTGGACACCTGTAAACACAAAGAATTCTGGTTAGAAAACTGACACAGAAGACATTTTTTTTCTTTCTCATGTCCACACAATACACAGCATCTCATCTTTATGAATTACCCTTTATAATAAGAACAAAGGAAACCAATATGAGCCTTAAGTCCATGGTGAGCGTCCTGTGTTCAATGTTGAACCCTGACTGGGAGGACTTGGGAATCCAGGGCTGGTCTCCTCTGCCAGAGCTGCAGGGTCAGGACAGGGCTGGATTTTATGGGCACAAAGAAGCCTTATTTGCATACCTTTCTCCCATAACAGGCTCTGTAGGTGAACATGGGTAGAAGGCAGGACTCAGAGCAGATATAAGACATCATATACGCTGATGACAGTTATAGAAATTGAAGCATTAATGTAGCTTTGTGTACACATTTCCCTTGTTAGGGATTCACCGCACTTTATTTATTTCCCTTTTCACCATATGCATAGAAAATGTTTTGTTTCCACACTCTCATGCCTCTTTAGGATCAACGTGAAACTAAAAAGCTCCACACACAGCTGTGTTTCTAGATATTAACTCTGTCTGTTCCTCTGTCTCTGCTGCACATGGCTTCTTCCTGAGGAGAATCTTGTATAGGGTCACACCCCTTCTAAGTAGAACTCCTTCACTGTGATAGGAACCCTTGAGACATTACTGAATTTTACTCAGTTCTTTTTCCTCTTTTTTAATACTTTATTAATAATACCAATCAAAATTCCCACTTCCTCCCCTTCTCCAACTCCCTCCCCCTCCCCCTCCACCGTCCCTCTCCCTTCCTCCACCTCCTCCAGTCCTAAGAGAGGGCAAGGCACCTTGCCTTGTTGGAAGTCCAAGGCCTTCCCCCCTACATCCAGGCTTAAGAAGGTATGCGTCCAAAAAGAATAGGATCCCAAAAAGCCAGTACAAGCAGTAGAGAAAAATTCCAGTGCGATTATCATTGGCCCCTCAGTCTGCTCCAATTGTCAACCACATTCAGAGGGTCAAGTTTGATCCTGTGCTCATTCATTCCCAGTCGAGCTGGGGTTGGTGAGCTCCCATTAGCTGAGGAACACTGTCTCAGTGGGTGAACCAACCCCTCCTGGTCCTGACTTCCTTGCTGATCCCGTAGTCAGACTGATGACTACCTTGAATATCACCAAAGAACCTTTGTCAGGTGACGGATAGAGACAGAGACAGAGACCAACATTAGAGCACTGGACTGAGCTCCCAAGGTTCAGTTGAAGAGAAAAAGAAGGGAGAATTTTACTCAGTTCTCAGTGATGCTGTCTGCCAGCCTCAGGAAGTTTGCAAATGTGATGTTTCTTGTTGCTGTCTGTCTTCCTCTCACTGGTTGCTATGGAGATAAGTTTATATTGGAAGCACTCAATTGTTTGCATCCTGAATTTCTCCCTATGATTACTTTTTACTCCCCACTCTTCCCTTCCCTCTCCCATCTCAATACCAGGCAACACATGGCTGTCTTCATGCTGTCTTAGGTCAGTTTTTATTTCTACATATTTATAAAGTCAGCATAATGGAGACATTTAATGCATTTTGTAATGCACTAAAACTTCTGCATCAATTTTTTATTTTCAGAAGACTTTATTTTTATTTTCCCAAATTCTCATGCTTTCTACCCTCTCAGCTCATTTCTATCCAACTTTTCCGTTCAAAACCTCAGTATTACCCTGTGCTTTTTCCTTCTTGTCCTTCACTTAAGATTTTTTTTTCTGTCTTGACTTCCATTCTAGTACCAAGCCTACAAAACAGAAGTCAGAACAGAAAAACAACAACAACAGCAGCAACAACAACAACAAAAAAACAGAGAGTGCAGAAGTATAATTTTGGGAGCAACAACAGCACTAACAAAAACACAAACTGTGAAAATCAGAAAACTCAGCTGCTATGGGAAGAGATGAAGAGTTATGGACCAGGGACCACAGCTAATGTATGCAAGGATGTGAATATTTGTGGCTGAGAATTTTGTGGTCTGAGTTGCACAGTGTGCCTGTAAATGAATCATTAGCTTGGACTTCGATGTGCTAATTTTTACCAAAATGCAAATGTTCAAAAATATAATCATGCAACATTTATAACAACTGTACACTTTTATCATGGTCCTATTAGTTTAGAAGTAAGAAACTGTGGATGCTTCATTTTTTAAGCTAACTATGAAACGTAACATCAATTCAAGGAAGTTGTGCTTTCTCTGTCACAAGTTTAAAAATAAAGAGGATGAATTATAGATTATTTAAAATTCTTACAAAGCTGTCTTAAAAAGTTTCATAATTTCGACTCCTGTCTGTCTGTCTGTCTGTCTATCTATCTATCTATCTATCTATCTATCTATCTATCTATCTATCATCTATCTATCTATCTATCATCTATCTATCTATCTATCTATCTATCTATCTATCTATCTATCTATCTATCAATCATCTATCTACCTATCTAATTAATGTACTGATTTGTTTGACAAGGAGCAATTATACATCTTAGAGGATTGTGGGGTAACACAGATGATCAACATGTAATGAAAAAGCAAGATTAATAGGCTATGACAAGTAAAGGGTACTCTAGAAGATTTCCTTGCATAAAAGAAATAAAACAAAGGTTATGACATCAAACAGTTGCAAATGTAGCATATTCCAGATGACCACTGTTTCTGGGAGTAGCTGTTGGTCCTCCAAATCCCCTGCTGCTCTGAGTATATAGGTATCTGTCCAAGCTCACACTGGAGTTCTCTCAATGTGTATGTGGCGCAGTAATGCATGGCTGTGTCCGAAGGTTGAAGATTTTTCAGTTTTATGAAAACATAGCTACAGAGGTGTAGTGATATTTTGTTTGTGATCTAACAAATAAAGTTTTCTGATGATCAGAGTGCAGAACTAAGCCACTAATTAGCCATAGAAGCCAGGCAGTGGTGGCACAAACCTTTAATCACAGCACTAGAAAGACAGAGATGGACAGATCTCTGTGAGCACAAACCTGCCCTGGGCTACAAGAGACTGAATTTGTGCAAATTAGAAACAGAGCTCATACAAAATGTGATCCCATCACCCAGGATTATATGTTTTTAATCTCAGCACCAGAGAAACAGACACAGGAGTGACTTGAATGGGCAGAGAGGGGAATATAAGAGAGGAGGAGACAAGAACTCAGTTGCAGTCTGAGGATTCAGTCTGAGAGAAAGTCTGAGATTTTGGAGAGACAGCATTCATTCAGAGGATTTGTAGAGACAGGATCTTCCCCATTTGTTTTGAGCATTGTTAGAGATAAGACTGAATACTCTTCTTTTCTGATCCTTCAGTTTTGCCCCCAATAGCTGACCCAGGATTTTTACCACTAAGAACAACTAGAATTTGTGCAAAAGCAAGTGTCCATGCTGATGTTGACTTTTGATTTAAGAGCTTAATTATAATTTGTGCTACCACCAGTTCATATTCTTCATGCCCACTGCAGACACTTTCCTGGAGGTTGGCAGACCCAGCGTACACCATGATTGGATAATGAGAATCCACAGAAAGTTCAAATAAGGGATAGAGTCTGTGAAGGCTGTACTAGACCAGGGGCTTATTTCTTCATCTGTCCCTCGGACAAGGCACCTGGGAATAAGTACAATATTCATGATTTATACATCCCACAGATGATATGCCTGGGTTTAATTCCTGGAATGGTGAAACACTTACAGTTTGGCAAGGTCCCCAGGCAGAGAAGCAGCACCTGTTGGAGACTCTAGTGAGAAGCAGAGTTGCCTGTCAGATAGGCCTAGGATTTATTCTGAATAGGAGGGCTGCTTTTCATTGAGGTAGGTTCCTGAGAGGATAAAAGGAAGCAAAGGGCAAGGTTTAAACTTTTCCCTCAGATTTCTGAGAATTGCCCTTGAGTCTTTTAGATGACCTGGAGATAAAAATGAGTAACATTTTTTTCTGACACTGTCTAGATTCTCACTTGCATATAAATAGGAAATTGTATGATTCACACTGTGCAGACCTTGGATGAAAACATTAAGTGATTCCACATTCATGCTGAGGGGATAAAGGGAGAGGGAGAAGAATTTAAGGGAATGGGTTAGTTTAGATGGAGGAAGGACAGAGATGAGAGCAATGAAAAAGATATTTTGATTGAGGGAACCATTGTTGCACTAGCAAGAAACCTGGGACTAGAGAAATTCTCAGGAATACACTAGGATGACCCCAGCTAAGTCATTAAGAAATAGAGGGTAGGTACCTGTTGTAGAGAGGAGGACCTGCTTGTTCCTCCTTGCCACCTGGCTAGCTTAGCCTCGATATAACCACACAGAAATTGTATTAATTAAAACACTACTTGGCCCATTTGCTCTAGCCATTTATTGGCTCACTCTCCCATCTTGATTTAACCCATTTCTATTAATCTGTACATTGTCACATGGCAGTGGCTTATCGGGAAAGATTCAGCATGTCTGACTCTGGTGGTTCCATTGTTGTTCTTTTCGGAGACTACAGCTCCCAGAACCCTCCTGGATTACGGACACAAGCGCACGAATGCGCAAAAGACATTTCTCCCAGGAACCCTCGCGTTCCCCGTTAAAACTGAGAGTTGCCTCAAGCCGCGCTCTCTTTTTTCTCTTCCCTTCCCCCCATCCTCTTGTGTCGCACACCTGAACCCATTTGTAGCCCCTTTCCTATTAAAAGGACCCATGTGGGATCCACGTGTCTGCGTGTTCTTCCACCCCCCTCCCGTGTTCGTCTCTCGTCCCCACATACACACCCGCATGCTTTTTTTAAAAGAACAAAATTGGCGCCGAACTGACTCGGGGACTTCTTCGTTCCAGGCCTTCCACCTGAGGCCTGGGCTCCGGGCTTTTGGCGCCTCCCAGGGTCCGGCCCTCTCCCTGGATGAGAAGTCAGATCGAGGACTTCATCCACCTCCGTCTGCTTACCACGGCCATCTCCGAACGTCACCTACTAATTCGTGAGTTTTCTCCGCCGGCTCCCCTTTCCCATCACGCCTAGAGAAAGTCCGGCCGGCTTTCTCCGGTGCATCCTGGGTTGGGTTCCGCACCCCCCTTTTTCCTCCTCCCGAGCCTACCTCCCGGTTAAACTTTGACTTCGCTTGCCGCTGGGGGTTTGGTACCCCCGGCTGTCTCTTCTGTCTCCTTTCTGACTTTTCTCCTGTTCTTTCCACGTGCGGGCTCGCTTTACAGCGGGCACCTTCGGCTGCTTGGTTCAGCCTCAAACGGGGCTCGCTTTACAGCGGGCACCTTCGGCTGCTTGGTGCAGCCTCAAACGGGCTTAATTGTCCCCTCCCAGCCGGGTCTATCCCTAGACCCGACGGTTGCTGGGGTTCGGGTCGGTCTGGCCCATAAAACGGCCTTCTGGTCCTACGGGGACGCCTGCAACCGGAACTGCTGTTTACAGGCACACGGGGGCACCTCCGTGTGCTTTCCAGCAGGCGATTTCACTGTTTAGCTATGGGTGCTAGGCATTCTAAGACAGTCCCCCCTAATTCCCCACTCGGTCAACTTCTGGAATCTCTAAAGCCCCATGCTTTGATTCCATCCATTAAATTAAACAAGCTGGCGTGTCTCCGCTCCAAGACTTGGTCCCGTTATAAATTACAGGGTGATCTCCGCTGGCCACCTCTCAATTGCGTATTTAAAGGTATTTTTCTCACTCATTCATTCCTGGTGTTACCAACTTGCCCAGTTCCACTCTTGGGAAGAGATTTTCTGACCAAATTGGGAGCCTTCATTTCTTTTGCACCCCCACCCGCTTTGTTCCAGATTCATCGGTGACGCAGCTGCTTCTTCTCCTGGCCCTGCGATCTTCTGATACTAACATGCCCTTTCCTCTTCCAGCTTCCCAGGTGGACCCTCTCGTGTGGGACACCCAGAATCCTGCTGTCGCTAAGCACCACTCCCATGTTGTTATTCAATTAAAAAAAACCACCGAGTACATCACCCAAGCTCAGTACCCCCTCTCTTCCCAGAGCCTCAGAGGACTAAAACCTATAATTTCTGACCTTTTGAGGAAGAAGCTGCTTCGTCCCACCTCTTCCCCCTTTAACACCCCTATACTGGCTGTCAAAAAATCTAACGGAGCTTATCGTTTGGTTCAGGATCTTCGGCTCATCAACTCTGCTGTGGTGCCTTTACATCCAGTGGTATCCAACCCTTTCACCCTTCTGTCTAACATTCCTTCAGGGACCTCCCACTTTTTAGTCTTGGACCTCAAAGATGCCTTTTTCTCTATTCCTCTCAGCCCTCAATCTCAAAACATCTTTGCTTTCACCTGGACAGATCCTGACACTAATTTCTCTACACAACTAACCTGGACCGTTCTCCCTCAGGGATTCCGGGACAGCCCACATCTCTTTGGCCAGGCTCTGGCCTCTGACCTGCTCTCACTGTCCCTCCTCGACTCCAAACTAATTCTCTATGTCGATGACATCCTGCTGTGCAGCCCATCGTTGGAGACCAGCAGGACTGACACTGCTACCTTATTAAATTTCTTATCCAAAAAGGGCTACAGAGTCTCACCTTCTAAGGCCCAATTGTCCACCACTCAGGTAACGTATTTGGGATTGACCATAACCCCAACACAAAAGGCTATTACTTTGGACAGGAAAAGACTAATTCAATCTCTTGCTGTTCCTTCCACCAAAGAAGAGGTTTTGTCATTTCTGGGAGTGGCTGGTTTCCTGCGTTCCTGGATACCCTCCTTCTCCCTCCTTGCCCGCCCCCTATATGAAGCAGCTCTTGGCTCTCTGCATGAGCCCCTTCTCCACCCCATCACCAAGCCTTTCCGGAGCCTTCAACAGGCCCTGACCCAAGCCCCAGCCCTCCATCTTCCGGATTTAACCCGCCCCTTTTCTCTCTACGTAGCAGAAAAGGAGGGCTATGCTCTGGGAGTCCTAGGTCATCAACTGGGACCCTCCTTCGCACCTGTAGCTTACCTGTCAAAGAAGATGGACCTCACCACTCGGGGCTGGGCACCCTGCATATGTGCCTTGGCGGCTGCTGAACTTCTTATTCGTGAGTCAAAAAAGCTAACCTTTGGAGCACCCACCACGGTGTTCTCTCATCATAACCTGTCCAACCTCTTAACCTACAAAGGCTTACAGACCCTACCCCCTTCTCGAGTTCTTTCCCTTCAGGTGGCACTGGTGGAAGATACAAGTCTAACATTTCAATGCTGCCCCCCACTAACATTTCAAATCTTCTACCTCAACCTAAGGCTAATGATTCCCCATCCCACTCCTGCATTGAGGTTCTAGAGGACCTACTACCTCACCCCTCACATATACAGGAGGGCAGTCTGTCCCAGGCTACTCATACCTGGTACACGGATGGCAGCTCCTTTCTATGTGACGGGACCCGCAGAGCAGGTTATGCCATAGTGTCAGACACAGGGATAGTTGAGGCAAAGGCACTCCCTGCTCATACTACTAATCAGCAGGCTGAGCTGATAGCTCTCACCCGAGCCTTTCAGTTAGCCGCGGGACAATCTTTAAATGTTTACAGAGATTCAAAATATGCATTTCATATCCTGTTGTCTCACCCGGCCATCTGGAAGGAGCGTGGGCTTCTCACGGCAAAGGGAGGATCTATTACCAACTCAGAGCATATTATGAACTTACTAAGAGCTTCTCATCTCCCTAAAGCTATAGGAATTATTCACTGCCGGTCTCACCAATCTGACAGCTCTATTGTCTCCAAGGGGAACAACCGAGCCGACAGAGCAGCTAAGATGGCAGCACTCCAGAGTATGGACCTGCCTCAGCTACCTCAGGGAGTACTTACAGCACAGCCCGCAGTCTCACAGACACCTCCTAACACCCAACAGATCCTATCCTACCTACACCAGCTTTTTCATCCCAATGAAAAAGCTCTACTTCATTTTGTAAAAACACATATCAAACCCACACCTGAGGATATCAGGTTCCTAAAAGCCATCACTGCCTCCTGTCAGATTTGCCAGAAGTCAGATCCCAGAACCAAATATCGTAGCTTCCCTTTTCCTACCCACCAAGCCAGGGGCTCTCTTCCGGGAACTGACTGGCAGCTGGATTTTACTCATATGCCCACAGTCAGAAAAATCAAGTATCTCCTGGTTTTGGTGGATACAATGTCTGGATGGGTTGAAGCTTTCCCCACTTCTAACAAGAGAGCCCAGACAGTCTCTGATGTTCTTCTCTGAGAGATTATTCCCCGGTTTGGACTCCCAACTTCTCTTCAGTCAGATAATGGTCCAGAGTTTACTTCACAGATTTCTCAAAATCTGTCCAAAGCACTCAGAATCCCCTGGAATTTTCACATACCGTACCATCCCCAGTCTTCAGGTAAGGTAGAACGGACTAATCGCTCTTTAAAGGAAGCCCTCGTCAAAATGTCACAGGAACTTCACCTCGATTGGGTAAGACTTTTGCCTCTGGTTCTTCTCAGGCTCCGAGCGCTCCCGAGGGGCCCCCTTTTTATTTCACCCTTTGAGCTCATGTATGGGCGGCCGGTTTTAACCCCTGGCCTCTCATCTGAAACCTCTCCCCTTCCTGATCACCTTCTCACCCCCCTCCTCTCCCACTTACGTTCGCTTCTATGGGACTTTACAGATCACTCTCTGCCTCAGCCTTGTACTAACGCATGTCTACCACCAATTAAGATAGGAGACGAAGTATTACTCTCACCCCCGGGCCAACGCCCCCCACCTCTTTCTCCCAAATGGCAAGGTCCTTTCAGGGTAATTCTTCTAACCCCCACAGCTGCCAAGCTTGAAGGGATTCCTCATTGGATTCACCTGTCAAACCTCAAACCATTCATTTCTAGGGCTCAAGGTCATCATTCGTACACGGTAACCCAGACAGGACCCTGCTCGTTCAGGTTCCAAAGGAAACCAGACTCAGCCCCCTCTACCCCAGCCTAAGGAAAATAGTGGCCACCTTCTGTGTTGATACACCCTCCCTCCCTTAAAATCCTAACTAACCATCCAGCTGTCACTACAGATCATCAAATACGAAGTCAAGGGCTCAGGCGATGAGCAGATTCTTAACAGGGTTCCTTGACATGACAGGACAGTCACTGGCTGCAGCGGTGGCCCCGGGATGTTAAGGAATGTACAGTTAAAAATCTATTTCTGTTAAGACGCTTTTTTTAGGCTCCAGGACGCCAGCCCACCCCTCCTGAGCAGATCAGACACAAGCAGATTGTAAAACGGAATAAGTATCATTTAATTTTTATCACTCCCTACCCTTTAAGACTTCCCCAAACTCCTAGAACCTCCCCCACCCCAAATTTCCCTCCAATCTTCCAAACCCCCTCTTAATTTCTTTCTCTACTAATGCGACTTTTGCCTTCCAGCATCTTAACTATGACCCAGGTACTCAGAAAAAGCCAGACATGTGATTTCTTCAATCAGCCATCTCAGAACGCCAGCGGACAGGACACAACCAGCAGAACATCGCCAAGATCATTGGACAATCAGCCATCTCAGAATGCCAGCGGACAGAACGTGACCAATGGGATGCCATCAATAATCGGACACTCCTTGGATCCCTCGATGCCCAAAGCCAGCAGGAAGCAGCCATGAGAGACTGGGCTACACCCCCATTCCCTACCCTTTAAGACCCACCCCCCAATTTTTTTAATAAAACCAAAAGGGTGAAATGTTGTTCTTTTCAGAGACTACAGCTCCCAGAACCCTCCTGGATTACGGACACAAGCGCGCCAATGCGCAAAAGACATTTCTCCCAGGAACCCTCGCGTTCCCCATTAAAACTGAGAGTTGCCTCAAGCCGCGCTCTCTTTTTTCTCTTCCCTTCCCCCCATCCTCTCGTGTCACACACCTGAACCCATTTGTAGCCCCTTTCCTATTAAAAGGACCCACGTGGGATCCACGTGTCTGCGTGTTCTTCCACCCCCCTCCCGTGTTCGTCTTGCGTTCATCCCTCCACACACACACACCCGCTCGTTTTCTTTTTTTAAAAGAACAAAATTCATGACATCTCTCCCCTCTCTGCTTTCTTCCTCCCAACATTCAGTTCTGTTTTCCCAACTACCTGAGTTGTGCCCTATTAAACGGCCATGGCAGTTTCTTTATTCATTAACCAATGAAAGCAACACCTAAACAGAGGGAACTCCTACACGAGGTCTCACCTTGTAGTCAGATTGATGAGGACCTATGAGAGACAAATATGTATCTAATCTGCCTGGAAAGTAGAAAAAGGCAAGATATCCTCAATAAATTGTGAGAGGGCTGAAGGGGAGGTGAAAGGAAGAGAGGTGAGCAGAGAAAAAAATGTATAACTCAATAAAATCAGTAAAAAATTAAAAATTAAAAGTTAATGCATATTTTTAAAGATAAAAAAGGAAAGTTGCATTCAAATGGATGAAACTAGAAAAATACATCCTGATGTAGGTAATCCAGACCCAGAAATATAAACATGATATGTACTCACACTTAAGTGGATACTAGCTGTAAAAAAAAGAATATTGAGCATATGCTTCATGATCCTATGATGGAGGAAGAAAATGATATCTATGTGTTACTTTCATTGGTTAATAAAGAAACTTTCTTGACCCTTTGATAGGAGAGAAAATTAGGTGGGTGGAGTAGACAGAACAGAATGCTGGGAGGAAGAAGGCAGTGAGGTCAGACGCTATGGAGCCAGCCTCTAGGTCACACATGCTGAATCTTTCCTGGTAAGCCACCACCTCATGGTGCTACACAGATTATTAGAAATGGGTTAATCGAGATATGAGAGTTAGCCAAGAAGAGGCTAAATATAATGGGCCAGGCAGTGTTTAAATGAATACAGTTTCCATGTAATTATTTCAGGTGTAAAGCTAACCATGAGGGAGTCGGGCAGGACGAAAAGCAGGCCTGCTTGCCTCCTCACTACAATCCTAGAAAAGCTAAGTAACAAATTTACCATTATTTTATTAAGTATTTTTGCAACAATTTTCATGAGTGAGTTTCATCTGTAATTCTCTTTCTTACTAATCCCTCTGTAGGGTCTGAATATCAGGGTAATTATAACATCATAAAAAGTGTTTGGCCATGTTTTTTCTATTTCTATTGTGTGGAACAATTCAAGGAATATTGGCCTTAGTTCTTCTTTGAAAATCTTGTAGAATTCTGCATTGAAACCATCGGGTACTGATCTTTTTTTGCTTGGGAGACTTTTGATGACTGTTTATATCTCTTACTAATGCCTCTGTATGGTCTGGGTATCAGGGTAATTATAACATCATAAAAAGTGTTTGGCCATGTTCTTTCCTTTTTTATTCTGTGGAACAATTCAAGGAATATTGGTCTTAGTTCTTCTTTGAAAATTTTGTAGAATTCTGCATTGAAACCATCAGGTACTGGTATTTTTTGTTTGTTTGTTTGGGAGACTTATATATCTTTAACAGCTTTAGGTATATTTATTTTGCTTATCTTGTCCTGATTTAATTTTTGTAAGTCATATTCATACAGAAAATTGTCTATTTCCTTCAAGTTTTCCATTTTGTAGAGTACAGGTTTTTGAAATAGGACCTGAAAATTCTCTGGATTTCCTTTGTTTGTTGTTATGCTTCCCTTTTCTCATTGATTCTTTCTATTGTTTTATTTTCAGCTTTTCTCTTTGAACTTCTGGCCCAATACAGTCAACCACTCTGTGCTTTGTTTAATTGAGATATGGTTCCAATTCCTAGTAATTATACATCTGCCTCTTAAAGAGGCCAATTTGGATGTAAGATTATGGAGTAATAATACTCACATCCTCACATATGTCTATTAAATCAACAATTACAATGCCATTTATACACACTCTAAGCTTTAGTCTTTGATCATTTATAGAAGTGTGCCAGAATATACATTTCCTATTTCCTATTGGAATTTTTGACTTATGCTTCATGTTTATGCCATCATTTAGACTGGTATGGTCTTTTGCAGAAGATTTTTTAATTTTCCTGGTGAGACATGTCTTCCACTATTACTGGGAATGACTGGGCCACTTTTGGCTTGGGTGCCTGAGAGACACCCCCCCCCCAAGGAGTTTGCTGTTGATATCAGGTTGCCTTTTCTGTCTTCTGTTGATCTGAATTCATTGGTCCAATGTCGGTCTTTTCCCCACCTTCTATATATACCTGAATGCTGAGTCATCCTTTTATTGCCATTCCCAGAGGAGATATTATTACAAGGAATTCCTAGCTTACAATCCCTTCTCAGATGTCCTATTCTACCACAATTAAAACATTTAGTATTTTCATGTCTTTTCATTCCTTTGGAAATTGCTTCTCCTACCCAAGATTCAGTATTATAGTCAAATGTCTCAATGTTCATGGCATGCAGGATCCATTCATCCATTGGTGCTGATCTATCCTTTAAAGGCCCAAGTAAATTCCTGGATTCTAAGTTGACTTTTTTCAAAAGCCAGATATTCAATAAGTACTCATCTTACATTTGGGTCGATTACTCCTATTTGTACAGCCTTAGTTAATCTTTGTAAAAAGTCAGTAAAGGGTTCTCTCTGGCCCTGTTTAACCCTGGTATATGATTCCATTTGTTTTCTTAGTTTTTGAATCCTGTACAAGCATTTAAGGCTGCTTTTTGGCATAGGGACAAGATTTGTTCATCATAAAGAGCTTGAACCTGTGGGTCAGCATAAGTGCTTTCACCAAGAATTTCATCTTGGGAAGTCTCAAGGCCTTTTGCTTTTTTCCTGTTGTTCCAATATTTTTGCTTCTTTCCTGAAATAAATTCTAAACATTAATTATCATCCCATCATCCAGGAATGCTGAAACTAACTGAATCCAAGCATGTGGCATTGCTCTGAAGCTAGAAGACCATTTCTTTATCATCTCCCTAACAAATGCAGAATGCAAGCCATAAGTTACAATATCTTGCTTAATTTATTTTATAACGTTCATTTCTACAAGTATCCATCTACCTTCTTTGGATTCTTTTGGGCCTTTAGAACTTGATGCTTTGTCAGAATAGATTACAGGGTAGGAAGCTAGAATCCTGGGTAAGTCACCTCTGACAGCTGCTGGCTCCAACAGCTTGTGCCTTCTTTCTCTGTTCATCAGTTGCAATAATTTCATCAATTATTGAAATCTTTTTACTTTTGCCTTTTGTAAAGCCTGAATTTTGTGGCCTCTATATATTTCTAGTGATTTCATTGAGGCACCTAGCCTCTGGCCCTCATTCTGCACATGTGATTCCAAGATCTGAAGTTTCCCCTTTAAAGATAACATCTTATTTTTCGACATTAGTTGAATAGTATGCAGATTTCCATTCTGGAGAGAAACTCTATCTGCTAACATAACTTTTTAACAAATTTTGACTGTCAAATTCAAAAGTATGAATTCTTTAAATAACTTCTCAGTATTCTTAGACATGGATTCATTTTGTCTGTCAAATTAATATTATATTTTTAATAGTATTAATTTTTCATATAACTTTTGATTTTCAATGGTATTAATCCTGGCAATTAGCTGTTCATTACTAATCTGTAAAGACTGTATCATTCTTAAAATTTCCATATTCTTCCTTAATGATAGAATATGAAGGAAAAAAAACTGAGTCCCAATACCCAATAGATTGAACTATCACCAAAACCATATAAGCCTCACATAATACAAACCATAATATTAGCAAAAAAGTTACTAAAATTTCTATATTAATATAGTCTTCCATTTTATCCACATAGCATCTGTTATGCGATCCAGTAAACTATAATCTTTATTTTACAGCAGATGTCTTGGTTGGAGATTCATGGTGACGACAGGAATGATCCTGAGCTACTTTAGTTTCCTGGTTTGATATTGGTTAAATACTGAGAAATATGCTTTGCTAGACAAATTAAAAGCAATTAAATCAATTCTATACAAGGAGCAAGAAACCCAAAACTCATGGGTAGGGAGCAGAAAGCAGAAGCTGTACAAGTCACCACGTGACAGGGAACTGTGCAAGGGCACTGCACCAGGAAATGCGGAATTTGTGCTTGTGTTTGGGAAATTTCCAAGTTGCCACACGCAGTAAGCTCTGCTGTGGTGGGGTTCTACAAAAAGCTTCTTAGGTAGAAACAAGTCAAGCAGGCAGGGTTGGGAGACTGCTTGGGCAGTGTATTGGCTATGACGTTAGGCTATCCACATGGTAGGTGTGGTGTCCAAAAACACATGGGCACCAGATGAAGGACACTTAAACGAAATCCCACACTAGCTCAGAACTGATAAATAGATGTTTATTTATTTAAGGGTAGACTTATAAATCAGAACCCTCTGATAGAACAGGGATTAGAAAACGAATCCCACAGCCAGAAAAGAAGCCAAATGCATGCTCTACATTGGCATAAATAGTATAAGAGGCCACACCCCAGTGGGCAGATAACTACTGGCTGTAGGATATCCTACAGCACCTATGTATGGTGGTATTAGCTCACACAGTGCTCCACTGAGGATTCTTGTTATATGTCAACTCAAATCCATGTTTCTATTTTGCACTATTAGATTATGGGTTACTTTATTTAAACTTTAAATCTAAAATGTAAAAAAATGTGTATCATATAATTATTAAACACTTAATTTTATTACTATAATGTGGATCAACTATTTACCAAATTTATGGGGTCCTTCTGACTAATTAGAATATTTTAGCAGTCTCAAAGTTTTAAATTTTACCAATAAGTAAATAATGAATACGTTTATTAATTACTCAAACAACTTGATAGTAAGAATGCATATAATCTGATTTTAAGTAGGAAAATTCAATGTCAGATTTGAAGCTACCAGGCACTTTTGAATTTTATTTCAACATCTTCCATGTCTGTACCAGGATCATACAATTGATCTGCGACCATTAGCCTGACTGACTGAGAACTGGTAGGGTCCATCACTTATTTTATATAATCATTTCACAAAAAAAAACCTACACATGTTTTGTAAAATAGTCATTTACATTTACTTACTTGATACTTCTCACTAAGGTGGTATTTGTTCATATGTCAGAATTAGGGAAAAATATCACAGGAACCTATGTCACATGTCAGTTTGGTTACACTATCAAACACACATGCTATAAACCCTATCTCTTGTGTTTTGGTTGATATAGTGTGTGCCAGGTTTCTACACTCATGTCATCTGTGTGCCTCTTTTAATTGTAACTCTAGAAACAATGAGAGGACATGATAAAGAGGAGAAATTCCAAGGGTATTTCTGTGCATTATTGATACCTCTGCCACACTTTAGAGGTTGATTTCTGTCTTCAGTTATTTGATCAGTCATTTTCTTACTTCAGTATGGTCTATGGAACGTCCATTTGTACATTGTATTAGCATATCACTAACACGTCATGCATGTTTTTGGTAAAAACTGAAGTCATTGGAAATTGGAGCTCTTGATGTTGACATATTTTATTCAATAACTTTGTTTAATAGATTTGGCCTGTTAATCATGTTTCCCGTGACCTGTTTTGGCTGTTCCTTGGCTTGAGTTAAGGTAACAGAACAATGGATCCTTTTCTTTAAGCATCATGTGGAGTTGTTCAGTTCAAGTTATGTGTCCTCATTTTTGGATTCCAATAATCTAGTCAGTCTGTTCTCTAGGCATAATCTTGGACTACTGGTGTCAGTGCCAGAGTTTCCAGAGAGGCCTCAGCCTCAGATGAGGACATTTTCTTTTCCTTTTGGAGGATGCCTCAAGTTGATTATCCATTAAAATGGAGCCCACAGTCAACATTGCTGCTCTGAATGACACTTTTCTAGCTCACACATGAGACACTAGGCTGTTCATCATCAGCAACACAGAATGCCTGAGTAATAGAGCAACTCTGGGAGCCTACATAAGCAGTAACACCATCAACAAATCACAAACTGAAACTCAGTTTTCATAAAACTTAATTGTTATGGGAAGGGATGGTGACATTTGGAAGCAGGAATGGAGCTAACACCAGATGGAATGTGCACACTGGTAGCTGAGAATTTTGTACATTGAGAGGATGCAAATATGCCTACAGAGGAATAATTCCTTGAGAATTAAGGTGCATACTAATTTTTGACAAGATGCAAATGTTTAAAATTAGAACTCTTCACAAATGATAACCAACTATACTCTTTTAAGTTTTCTTGGTTTAGAAGAAGAAAATATTGTATATTTCATTTTCAAATCTACCCTTAGAAAGTGAATTTGACAGAGAAGCTTCAGTTTCTCCATCACATGCAAAAACAAAGAGAATAAATTAAAAATATTCAAAATTCCCCAACTTTTCATTGAAGTTTAAGACAACAAGTGTCACAATTTCAGACTCCTTTTGAAATCTCATTTGGCAAACACACACACACACACACACTCACCACAACACAAAATATATTAAATTAGATGCCATTCTTTATGGTAATCAGAATCAATCGGAAAATATAGAGAGTATGTAGAAAAAATTATCTATGATCACATAGAAGGTTGAATATAGTATGACAAATGAGAGGGGCCTCAGAATATGCTTGGCTGGAAGAGGAAACCACAGGTTCTGATAGTAAAACTCAAGGCCATGTAGCATATTTCTGAACTTCTTAGCCTCTAAAGTGAACCTTACTTTAGTTTTTCAGGAGTCCCTGTTGGTTCATAGTGCCCTCTGCTGGTCCCAGATGTCTGGTTGTTTTTTTGTGTAGGCTCAAATTGGAGTTTCCTCACTGTGTCTCTGGCACAGTAATATATGGCTGTGTCTTCAGTGCGCAGACTGTTCAGTTTTAAGAAGACTTCACTCTTGGAGGTGTCCCTGCTGATGGTGATTCGAGATTGGAGAGCTGAACTGTACCGTGTGCCTCCATGATTCCATATTACTCCCATCCACTCCAGACCCATTCCTAGAGGCTGGCGAATCCAGTGCATATGATAGCTGTTTAGTGAGAATCCAGAGACAGTGCAGGTGAGAGACAAGGTCTGTGAGGGCTGCACCAGGCCAGGTCCTGTTTCCTTCAGTTGTACCTGGGAAAAGACACCTGGAGACAAGCAACATCATGATCAGTCATAAATCAAATAGCTGACATGCCTGGGTCCCTCTCCTGAAACCCTGAAACACTTACAACTTGGAAATATCACCAGGCAGAGGAGCAGCACCAGGACAGCCATGCTTTTCTGGAAGCTCTAGTGAGAAGGAGATGGGGCCTCTCAGCTGGGCCTGGACTTTTACAGTGAGCCTGAGGGCTGCTTTGCATTGGCACACACTCCTGAGGGGATAAAAGAAAGCACAGGACTTGGTTTCCACTTCCCTCGTGTGAATGATATTTGTCCTATGTTTCTTAAAGGATTTGAACATGGGAACTCAGGAACATTTGCTTGTTATTGTCTGTGTTTCCAAACCATGACAAATGGGAATTAGTATGAATCACACTGTGCAGAACTGACCAGCAAAACATGGGAGTGTTTATACTAAGTGAGTCCATATTTACAGAGTGCAGGCAGAACAGAGTACCATATCCTAAATGCATTTTTATATCTTTATAAATTGCAGCAAGGATTCAGTATGGAATTGGACCTCTGATGAAACAGGTTATCAGAAACCCTATTTTAATGAATGACAACATTTATTCTCTGGTGTCAGTGAAATTATTCTTATTCTCATCACTTGTCTAAAAGATAACTTGTGAAGAAGAAGTTTACTAACATTATTATTTGTGATTTCAAGTGTGTATTTGAGAGGATACCCAAGAGACTCATTTGGTTCCTACATCATGTGGCTTAACCTATTTACTTTCTCATTTGAGAACACAATATTGAGTTTTAGTACCTCATAATTTACTCCAGTCTACATTTCTTTATGTACTTTTATCTCTCTTTTAAGCCAGTAATAAAGAAAAATCCAGGTTTTTATATATAATTATTGCATTAATAAGGGATGGGAAATTTGGTTGTCAATAAAACTTCATGAAGCACTGTAGTAAGCAACTAGTCTTGAGAGTTATGTTATTGAAAGTGAAATATAAGGAAGGGAATGTGAATCATTACAAAAAGTGTACAAGTAGACAGATATGAATATGGGGCACCCCATGCCTTGAGTTGCAGATCACAACTGAGAACAAGAGTTTGTGGAGCTCTCATCCAACCATGCCTTGGTAATGCAAACTATAAAGAAAATAAAGTGCAGAACTCCACCCACACTGATCAATCAGCATTCAGAAGATGTCTTCATATTTCTTGGTATTGGAGATCTCACATTTTAAATTCCTTATTTGTGTGTGCATAATCTTTGTACTAGAGTGGCAGTGGTAGAGACAGGTCTTAACATTAGGGATTCAGCCATCTTGTGCAAGCTCTGATGGTTTTCAGACATTATTCACAGAATGTTTCATCTTGGGTTATATTTTCATTATGTTAACAAAATTTTGGGAAGGAGTTCCACCTAAGTAAATGTGTATCTCTTGTACTATATTGGAGAACTTGGCCTTTGGTTGTTTCAGAGATAGTTTGTGCCAGTAATCTGCACTTTCTTGCTCATTGGATTTCCCTTATCCATGCATCCCTAAAGGAAGAAAATAAGCAAATATTTCATAAAGGATAAGAATTCATGGTAACCCTCCTATTCCATATAATTACATTCTACTTGATAAGTATTTCCTTATCCATAAGTCTTTTATCAGTTATTTGTTTACTTATGTCTGGTGAACACATGGATACACAATGAGGTATCTTATAATGGCAGTGCCAGCTTGTACATTTGCGGTGTGGTTAGAATTCCATGAAAATAATACAAGGCATAGTCATTAGGGAAGAAGGGATTTCATTTGTAAAATTTTCCTCCATTAGGTTGCTCTGGAAGAATGACTGTGCAGTCATTTTCTTGAGTAATGATTGATGGGGTAGGGTCTAGATAGACAGGATGTGGCCATCCATGGGAAGTTGTTCCTGGTTTGTATAAGCAAGCATGCTGACAACCAGGGAGTACAGACAAAGAAACAGGATTCTTTTTTTTTTCTTTTGAAATTTTTTTAATTTTTTTTTATTAAAAAAATCCCTGCTTCCTCCCAGCCTCCCATTTCCCTCCCCCTCCTCCCACCCCTCTCCCCCTCCCCCCACTCCTCTCCCCCTCCCACTCCAGTCTGAAGAGCTGTCAGGGTTCCCTGCCCTGTGGAGAGTCCAGGGTCTTCTCCCCTCCATCCAGGTCTAGGAAGATGAACATCCAAACTGGCTAGGCTCCCACAAAGCCAGAACATGAAGTAGGAACAAAACCCCATGCCATTGTCCTTGGCTTTTCATCAGCCCTCATTGTCCGCCATGTTCAGAGAATCCGGTTTTATCCCATGCTTTTTCAGTCACAGTCCAGCTGGCCTTGGTTAGCTCCCAAAAGATCAGCCCCACTGTCTCGGTGGATGGGCGCACCTCTCGTGGTCCTGACTTCCATGCTCATGTTCTCCCTCTTTTCTGCTCCTCATTGGGACTTTGGGAGCTGAGTTCGATGCTCCAGTGTGGGTCTCTGTCTCTATCTCCATCCATCGCTAGATGAAGGTTCTATGGTGATATGCAAGATATTCATCAGTATGGCTATAGGATAGGGTCATTTCAGGTTCCCTATCCTCAGCTGCCCAAGGAACTAACTGGGGACATTGCCCTGGGCACCTGGGAGCCACTCTAGGTTCATGTCTCTTACCAACCCTAAGGTGGTTCCCTTAATTAAGTTATGTGATTCCCTGCTCCTCTATCCAACCTTGTTTTATCCCCAATCATCCCGTTTCCCCAAGTTTCCCCCATCCTCCCCTTCTCACTTTTCTCTCCCCATCTTCCCTTTCCCCCATCCCTCCCCACCTCTAAAGTCCCAGTTTTTTGCCCAGCAATCTTGTCTATTTCCCATAGCAGGGATAATAACTATATGTTTTTCTTTGGGTTCACATTCTTATTTAGCTTCTTTAGGATCACAAATTATAGACTCAGTGACCTTTTTTTTATGACTAGAAACCAATTATGAGTGAGTACATCCCATGATCCTCTTTTTGGGTCTGGGTTACCTCATTCAGGATAGTGTTTTCTATTTCCATCCATTTACATGCAAAATTCGAGAAGTCATTGTTTTTTATGGCAGAGTAGTACTCTAATGTGTATATATTCTACACTTTCTTCATCCATTCTTCCATTGAAGGACATCTAGGTTGATTCCAGGTTCTGGCTACTATGAAATGCAAATTAAAACAACTTTGAGATATCATCTTACACCTGTTAGAATGGCTAAAATCAAAAACACCAATGATAGCCTTTGCTGGAGAGGTTGTGGAGAAAGGGGTACCCTCATCCATTGCTGCTGGGAATGCAAACTTGTGCAACCACTTTGGAAATCAGTGTGGCGGTTTCTCAGGAAATTTGGGATCAACCTACCCTTGGACCCAGCAATGCCACTCTTGGGAATATACCCAAGAGATGCCCTATCATATGACAAAAGCATTTGTTCAACTATGTTCATAGCAGCACTATTTGTAATAGCCAGAACCTGGAAACAACCTAGATAAACAGGATTCTTTATGATTTTCAATTCATTTCCTATGTTCAGTTTCCTGTTCTGATTTCATGTACTGATATACTTACATGATGGACTGTAAAATTTAAGATGACAGAAACCTTTACCTTCCCATTATGCTTAGGTATGATAGCCATGACATGTGCAGAATAAAAACTAGAATAATTTCAATTATTTCTGATGAAAGAATGGATGTGAAGTCAGTGACAGCTTTCCCAATTTCAATTACAGACACACATATGTCACTCATCCAAACATACACCTACACGCACACACACACACACACACCTACACACATAAACACACATATACATCATATCCTCCACACGCAAAAACTCATATTCAGAGGTTAAAGTGTTAACTAACTTTCCCCTTTCTTTTATGGCTCACTCTGTTTGGCATGCCCTCACTGTCTATACCATTTGGCATTAAACTATGAGAGATTTGGGATATAGTGTTAGAATCTCAATATCTTGTCATGGATATTTTTATCGTAATGTAAATGATTAGAATTAGAATCTCTAGTTATTGGCTTTGGTATATGTTAGGTCTAACCAAATTGTTTAAAACTTTCTCCCTGCTCATACCTAGTCCCCAACAGTCATGAATTCTGATCCTCAGCCTGACCCTGGGAAACATGAGACTGAATAAGCTACTTTCTGCTTTGTGAATCAATTTCTGCTCAATTCATTGTTATAAGTCATAATATCAAGATTCTAAAAATCTAGACACTTCTGTATCTATCCAAACCTTCAACACTCACTGCTGGTGTCACTGCAGCTGTCTGTGATAAAAACTGATGATAGAGGGGACAAGGACTGGAGCTGACATCTGGTGACACATGCACAGTGGAGGCTGAGAATTTTGTGATCTCAAGGTTCAGGACACAGCTGAAGAGGAACCAATCCTTTGTATTTTTTTTAAAAATTTATTTATTTATTTATTTATTTATTTATTTATTTTGAAAAATTACCGCCTCCTCCCGTTTCCCATTTCCCTCCCCCTCCTCCCACACATCTCCTCCTACCCCTCTCCCACTCCCCCCACTGATTCCCCCTCCCTCTCGAGAATGATGAGCAGTCCAGGTTCCCTGCCCTTCAGGAAGTCCAAGGTCCTACCACTTCTATCCAGGACCAGGAAGCTGAGCATCCAAACAGGTTAGGCTCCCACACAGCCAGGTCATGTATTAGGATTGAAACCTATTGCCATTGTCCTTGGCTTCTCATCAGCCTTCATTGTCTGTCATGTTCAGGGAGTCCGGTTTCATCCCATGCTTATTCAGTCCCAGTCCCGCTGGCCTTGATGAGCTCCCAATAGATCAGTTCCGTTGTCACAGTGGGTGGGTGCACCCCTCGTGGTCCTGACTTCCTTGCTCGTGTTCTCCCTCCTTCTGCTCCTCATTTGGGCTAATAGCTTAGTCCGGTGCTCCAATGTGGGTCTCTGTCTCTATCTCGATTCATCGCCAGATGATGTTTCTAAGGTGATATGTAAGATATTCATCAGTATGGCTATAGAATAGGGTCATTTCAGATTCCCTCTGCTCAGTTGCTCTAGGTACTAGCTGGGGACATCTCCCTGGACACCTGCGAGCCTTCCTAGAGTCAAGTCTCTTGCCAACCCTAAGATGGCTCCCTTAATTAGGATATATATTTCTCTGTTCCCCGTCCACCCTTCCTTTATCCCAACCATCCCATTCCCCCAAGCTCCCCCCATTCTCCCCTTCTCACGTTTCTCACCCCATTTCCTCTTGGCCCCATGCCACCTCACCCCAAGTTCCCAGTTTTTGCCCAGCGATCTTGTCTACTTCCCATATCCAGGCGGGTGACTATATGTTTTCCTTTGGGTTCACCTTCTTATTTAGCATCTCTAGGATCACAAATTATATGCTCAATGTCCTTTATTTATGGCTAGAAAACAATTATGAGTGAGTACATCCCATGGTCATCTTTTTGGGTCTGGGATATCTCACTCAGGATAGTGTTTTCTATTTCCGTCCATTTGCATGTAAGATTCACGAAGTCATTGTTTTTTACTGCTGAGTAGTACTCTAATATGGATATATTCCACACTTTCTTCATCCATTCTTCCATTGAAGGGCATCTAGGTTTTTTCCAGGTTCTGGCTATTACAAATAGTGCTGCTATGAACATAGTTGAACAAATGCTTTTGTCATATGATAGGGCATCTCTTGGGTATATTCCTAAGAGTGGTATTACTGGATCTTGGGGTAGGTTGATCCCAAATTTCCTGAGAAATCGCCACACTGATTTCCAAAGTGGTTGCACAAGTTTGCATTCTCACCAGCAATGGATGAGTATGGCTCTTACTCCACAACCTCTCCAGCAAAGGCTATCATTGGTGTTTTTGATTTTAAACATTCTGACAGGTGTAAGATGGTATCTCAAAGTTGTTTTAATTTGCATTTCCCTGATCACCAAGGAGGATAAGCATGACCTTAAGTGTCTTTTGGCCATTTGGATTTCTTCTGTTGAGAATTCTCTGTTCAGTTCAGTGCCCCATTTTTTAATTGGGTTAATTAGCTTTTTAAAGTCTAGTTTCTTGAGTTCTTTATATATTTTGGAGATCAGGCCTTTGTCTGTTGTAGGGTTGGTGAAGATCTTCTCCCAGTCAGTGGGTTGCCTTTTTGTCTTAGTGACAGTGTCCTTTGCTTTACAGAAGCTTCTCAGTTTCAGGAGGTCCCAGTTATTCAATGTTGTCCTTAAAGTCTGTGCTGCTGGGGATATATGTAGGACGTGATCTCCTGTGCCCATATGTTGTAGAGTACTTCCTACTTTCTCTTCTATCAGGTTCAGTGTGTTCAGCCTGATATTGAGGTCTTTAATCCATTTGGACTTAAGTTTTGTGTATGGCGATAGATATGGATCTACTTTCATTCTTCTACAGGTTGACAACCAGTTCTGCCAGCACCATTTGTTGAAGATGCTTTCTTTCTTCCATTGAATACTTTTAGCTCCTTTATCAAAAATCAGGTGTTCATAGGTTTGTGGGTTAAAATCTGGGTCTTCTACTCTATTCCATTGATTGACTTCTCTTTTTTTTTATGCCAATAGCACGCTGTTTTCAACACTGAAGCTCTGTAATAGAGTTTGAAGTCAGGGATGGTAATGCTTCCTGCAGTTCCTTTATTGTATAAGATTGTTTTGGCTACCCTGGGTTTTTTGTTTTTCCATAAATTTGATTAATGTCCTCTCAAGATCTGTGAAGAATTTTGATGGGATTTTAATGGGGATTGCATTGAATCTATAAATTGCCCTTGGTAGAATTGCCATTTTTACTATGTTGATCCTCCCAATCCAAGAGCAAGGGAGATCCTTCCATTTTCTGGTATCCTCCTCAATTTCTTTCTTGAAGGACTTAAAATTCTTGTCAAATAGACCCTTCACATCTTTGGTTAGAGTTACCCCAAGATATTTTATGCTGTTTGTGGCTATCGTGAAAGGTTATGTTTCTTTGATTTCCCTCTCTGCTTCCTTATCCTTTCTGTATAAAAGGGCAACTGATTTTTTGGAATTGATCTTGTATCCTGCCACGCTACTAAAGGTGTTTATCAGCTGTAGGAGTTCTTTGCTAGAGTTTTTGGGGTCGCTCATGTACACTATCATATCATCTGCAAATAATTAATGTTTAACTTCTTCCTTTCCAATTTGAATCCTTTGACCGCCTTATGTTGTCTTATTGCTATTGCTAGAACTTCAAGCAATATATTGAAAAGGTATGGAGAGAGTGGACAGCCTTGTCGTGTTCCTGATTTTAGTGGGATGGCTTTGAGTTTCTCTCTGTTTAATTTGATGTTAGCTGTCGGCTTGCTGTAAACAGATTTTATTATATTTAGGTATGATTCTTGTATCCCTAATCTCTCCAAGACCTTTATCATAAAGGGATGTTGAATTTTGTCAAATGCTTTTTCAGCATCTAATGAAACGATCATATGGTTTTTTTCTTTCAGTTCATTTATATGATGGGTTACATTGATAGATTTTCGTATGTTGAACCAGCCTTGCATCCCTGGGATGAATCCTACTTGATCATAATGGATAATCTTTCTAATGTGTTCTTGGATTCAGTTTGCCAGTATTTTATTGAGGATTTTCGCGTCAATGTTCATGAGTGAGATTGGCCTGTAATTCTCTTTCTTGGTTGCAGGGTAACTGTAGCTTCATAAAAGGATCAGTGTTTCGGTTTCTCAGGAAATTCGGGATCAACCTACCCCTGGACCCAGCAATACCACTCTTGGGAATATACCCAAGAGATGCCCTATCACATGACAAAAGCATCTGCTCAACTATGTTCATAGCAGCATTATTTGTAATAGCCAGAACCTGGAAACAACCTAGATGCCCTTCAATGGAAGAATGGATGAAGAAAGTGTGGAATATATACACATTAGAGTACTACGCTGCGGTAAAAAACAATGACTTCTCGAATTTTGCATGCAAATGGATGGAAATAGAAAACACTATCCTGAGTGAGGTATCCCAGACCCAAAAAGATGAACATGGGATGTACTCACTCATAATTGGTTTCTAGACATAAATAATGGTCACGGAGTATATAATTGGTGAACCTAAAGAAGCTAAATAAGAAGGTGAACCCAAGGAAAAACATATAATTATTCTCTTGACTAAGGGAAGTAGACAAAATTGCCGGGGAGAAATTTTGGGATCTTGGGGGGGGGATGGGAGTATCGGGGGATGGGGAGAGAAAAGTGAGAAGGGGAGGATGAGAGAAACTTGGGGAAACAGGAGGATTGGGATAAAGGAAGGTTGGATAGGGGAGCATGGAAGCACAATTTTTAGTTAAGGGAGTCACCTTAGGGTTGGCAAGAGACTTGAACCTAGAGTGGCTCCCAGGAGCCTAAGGCGAGGTCCCCAGTTAGTTCCTTGGGCAGCTGAGGATAGGGAACCTGAAATGACTCTATCCTATAGCCATACTGATGATTATCTTGCATATCACCATAGAACCATCATCTGGTGATGGATGGAGATAGTCACAGAGACCCACACAAGAGCACTGGACTGAGCTCCCAAGTTCCCAATGAGGAGCGGAAGGAGGGAGAACA
>JABTXL010017408.1:0-10062 GCA_025134845.1 Neodon shergylaensis | reverse complement strand
GGGGGGGGGGGTGGCACATGCCTTTAACCTCCGCACTTGGCAGATCTCTGTGAGTTTGAGGCCAGCCTGGTCTACACATCACATTCCAGGGCAGCCAGGGTTATAATGTGAGACTCTGTCTCAAAGAATAAAATAACATGAAGAAAATAACTTTAAAATGGTTTTGGGTGGCCAGAGAGATGGCTCAGTCATTAAGAGCACTTGCTGCTCTTCCAAAGGATAGAGTTCAACTCCTAACACTCATGTCAGGGAGCTCACAACCATCTGTAGCTCCAGGTCCAGGGGATTTGACACCTCTGGTCTCTGAGAATATCTACACTCTCATGCACATGTCCACATCAGATACACACACCTACATATAATGAAACATATAAATACATCAGAAACAAATAAAGAACAATAAAACTACCCCAAAGAAAACAAACAACCCTATCTTGGGCTAGTACAATGGATTCAGGGTAAAAGCGTGGGCCTGGTGACCTGAGATTGAGCCCCAGAACCCATGAAAAGGTTGAAGGCGAGAATTGACTCCACACCGTTGTCCTCTGAAGTCCAAATATGTCATGACACACAGGCACGCTAATGATGGGGTTGGGGGCGGAGCTGACTCAGCGGTTAAGAGCACTGGTCAGTCTTGTATAGGACTCTTGTACAGGTTCAATTCCCAGCACCAATATGGTGACTTAGCAACCCATCCCAGAGGACCCACCACCCTCTTCTGGTTCCTGAAGGCACCGAACATATATTCATGCAGGCATAACACTCATACATGGAAAATAAATAAATCTTAAGAAAAAAAATTTTGAGGACTAGCCATGTGGGGGGAAAAATAAAAAATATTAAAAATTAAACTAATTGTGTATTAATTTTTCTTAACTATTTCAATTCAATAAAGAATTCCTTTAAAAACAGAAGACCAAGTTGATATTCTTTTTTTTTACTTTTTAAAATTTATTTTATTGAACTATACATTTTTCTCTGCTCCCCTCCCCTTCTACCCTCTCTCATGGTCCCCATGCTCCCAATTTACTCAGGAGATCTTGTCTTTTTCTACTTCCCATGTAAATTAGATCCATGTATGTCTCTCTTAGGGTCCTCATTGTTGTCTAGGTTCTCTGGGATTGTGATTTGTTGGCTGGTTTTCTTTGCTTAATGTTTAAAAACCACTTATGAGTGAGTATATATGATAATTGTCTTTCTGGGTCTGGGTTACCTCACTCAATGTGATGTTTTCTAGATCCATCCATTTTCTTGCAAATTTCAAGATACCATTTTTTTCTGCTGTGTAGTACTCCATTGTGTAAATGTACCACATTTTCCTTATCCGTTCTTCAGTTGAGGGGCATTTAGGCTATTTCCAGGTTCTGGCTATGGCAGACAATGCTGCTATGAACATAGTTGAGCACATGTCCTTGTGATATGATTGAGTATTCTTTGGATATATATCCAAAAGTAGTATTGCTGGGCTTGAGGAAGGTTGTTTCTAATTTTCTGAGAAATCACCACACTGACATCCAAAGGGGTTGTACCAGCTTGCATTCCCACCAACAATGCAGAAGTATTCCCTTTGCCTCACAACCTCTCCAGCCTAAGTTGTCATCAGTGTTTTTGATCTTGGCCATTCTTACACATGTAAGATGGAATCTCAGAGTTGTTTTGATTTGCATTTCTCTGATGACTAAGGATGTTGAGCATTTCTTCAAGTGTCTTTCAGCCATTTTAGATTCCTCTGTTGAGAGTTCTCTGTTTAGGTCTGTATTCCATTTTTTGGGAAGGGTGGGTTATTTGTTCTTTTGATGACCAATGTTTTGAGTTCTTTGTATATTTTGGAGATCAGACGTCTGTCTGATGTCGCGTTGGTGAAGATATTTTCCCATTCTATAGGCTTCCCAGATTGATATTCTTTGAGTTACTAAATGTGCTATTGTGTGCACTGTGTGGTAGGGACTGAAAAAATCAGCCTGCATAGAGAAGCAATATTACAAACGTCAGATCAAGCATTTCAGATAAAGGTAGACACCAGTGGCTCACTTCTCTGGTCTCAGCACTTAGCTAGTTCAGTGAAGAGAGTTCAGGGATTCTACTGGCCGCACAGAAAGGCGCAGTCTCAACATGAATGAAGGAGCACACAGCGAAGCTCACCAGGGCCATCTGCTGCTTGATGCGCTCTCGAGCCGCTCTGTCTTCTGCCTTTTCTCTGCTTCTTTCTTCTAACATTCGTTTTGCTAATTCCTCTTCTTGTTTCCTCTTATAATCCAACATTTCCTTTCCAGTTTTTCTCCTTTCAATTTCCTTCTTAATCTCTCTCTGAATCAAAGAAAAGTGTGATGAATCCAAACCACAATCCAATCTTCTGTCCCAGACAATATTCTGATATAAGGAAAGCTGATTGTAGAGTGTAGTTGAAAGACCAGAACATCATAAAATTGTCTGCTGCTGAGATAGCTCAGTGAGTACAAGTATCTGCCGCTAGAGTTTACTCTATGGACCCACATGATGGAAGGAGAAGATGGGTTGCAGAGGCAACAGGTGTCCTTAAATCACTGAGCCGTCTTCCCACTCCCATCCCCGTTTTGATTCTTTGAATTTGGTTTTTCTAGACAGTCTTACTAGCTCGGGCAGATCTCAAACTCACTGTGTCTGCTCACCTGCCCTCAAACTCAGAGATCCACGCACCTCAGCCTCCTGAGTGCTGAGTTAAAGATGGGCATCACCCTTGTTTCACAGGGGAACAGATTGGAGAGGGGTTCGTGTTTCTTGTGTCAAATTACTTTTGGTTTGTCAGAACACAAATGATTTTTTTTCTCTTGGTATTTTCAAGTAAGTGTCCTTGTATTAAGTGGGGAATGTTCATAGCAGCTTTGTTTGTCATAGCCAGAACCTGAAAACAACCTAAATGCCCCTTGACTGAAGAATGGATAAGGAAAATGTGGTACATTTACACAATGGAGTACTACACAGCAGAGAAAAATAACAACAGCTTGAATTTTGCAGGAAAATGGATGGAGCTGGAAAACATTATTCTGAGTGAGGTAACTAAGACACAGAAAGACAATTATAACATGTACTCACTCATAAGTGATTTTTAAACATAAAGCAAAGAAAGCCAGCCTAGAAAACACAAGCCCAGAGAACTTAGACAACAATGTGGACACTAATAGAGACTTACATAGATATAATCTACATGGGAAGTAAAAAAAGACAAGATCTCCTGAAAATTGGGAGCTTGGGGGCCTTAGGGGAGGGTTAAACTGGAAGGGGAGAAACAGGGATGAGAGCAGAGAAAAATGCTCAATAAAAATCAATAAAATTAAATCACTAAAATTAAAAAAGTGGGGAGTTTGAAGCTTGTTGTTGTAACCTTTGTTCCTGGCAGGAATGAAGATTCTTTAAGGGACCTACATCCTGTTCCTATGTCTAAAGAACAGTTTGAACAGGGAAGCCCATGGAATTAGGGTTTCTCCAGGAATTTAATGCGGCATTGGGGTAGGGCAAGAATAAAAGATGAAACTGAGTTCCAGTCAGGGAGGGAGCTTGTCTTCAGGGAAGGAACTGCAATCAGACACACAGGTCAACTTCTCAGACCGCTCTGCAGGAGAAACTGAATGGTCAGTGAGGGGCAGGGCCACACCTTGACCAGAACTGCTGAGCTGTGCCCTTTATTTAATCTTAAACCTCATGGACTGGAGAGATGCACAGTGGTTAAGAACAGTGCTGCTCAGTAGAGGACCCGGTTTGATTCCCAGCATCCGTGTGGTGACTAAAAATCATGTATAATTCCAGTTCCAAGGGATCTGACACCCTCTTCTAGCCTCTGACATGTATGTGATGTTTCTCTGTGTTGCCCTGGCTGTCCTGGAACTGCTTAGTAGACCAGGTTGACCTGAAACTCACAGAGATCGGCCTGCATCTGCCTCCTGAGAGCTGGGATTAAAGACATGTCACCACCATCTTGCAATAAATCTTTAAAAATAACAAAACTCATCACAACACTGAAGATGGGGCTAGAAGTTAGAAGTTCAACACGCCCCTTTATTCTCTCCACCATGCCCACAGTGAATAATTCTTTCTGTATTTTCCACTGTTATGTATCTGGCATTTGGGGGCTAGTGACTGAGCTTAGCCTGTTGGGGCTGCCAGGGTTTGGACACCCTAACTAGAGCACAAATATTGGGGTTCAACCTGACAAACAGAAAAGCAAAGCAGCCAAGCCACTAGAGAAGTTTTTCCTCTACCAAGGCTGGGCGACCACAGACTAAGCAGACTAAGCCTCTCTCTCCTCCCATTTTATATTTCCTGTAGGGCTGGGATTAAGAACATATGACTCCCTAGAACTGGAATTAAAAGTGTGAGCCACCACCACCTGGATATGTTTCTGCATTGATCTTGTGTAGCCCAGGGTGGCCTTTAACTCACAGAGATCCATCTTCTCTGTCTCTCAAAACCTGGGATTAAAGATGTGTGCCACCACTGCCTGAGCTCTAGTGATTTACCTTTGCCCTTCTGATATTTAGGCAAGCTTTATTTATTATATCATTATACCTAACAATTCCAATAACATTATCTCATGGTTTGTACATTTGTAAAGACTAGGGTGGAGTAGACAGCTCGATGGTAAGGTGCTTGCTGCACAGCGACGCGGACCTGAGTTTTGATGCTCAGTGCTCTTGTAAAAAGTCAAGATTGATGACACAACTGTAATTCTGCACTGAAGAGGCTGGGACAGGCAGCTCCCTAGGGCTCACAATCGGGGAATACGCCCAAGATCTATCTCTGGCCTCCACATGTTTGTGCACACACAAGCTCATGAACATGTATACAGAAGTGCAAGACAATTTTTTTCTAAAGATTATGCTGGTTAAACAAAGTTCTGATTTAATGATTCTAGATAACACGGTTAAATATTGTGTGGATAATCACTGTATTTTATAGCCTCATCAGTGTTATAAGGTCTGGATTCTTTCCACATGCTTCTAACAGATCCTTGGACATGGATCTGCCCTGGACAGCACTCTTCCTGAGCACTGTCCTCCTGAGTCTTTCATGCCAGGGGATTGACCTGGAACCCGACAGAAATTTTATTTCAGCCGCTGGTCCTCTTACAAATGACTTAGTGATTAACCTGAGCCATCCACTGGGAACCCAGGGCTCTGGTTTTGGACCTGGTAGCAAGGACTTCTACGTCTGCCAGCAGCCATTGCCCTCTTTCTTGCCACAGTACTTGAGCAGTCTTCGTGCCAGTCAGGTCACCCATTACAAAGTACTTCTATCATGGGCACAGCTTCTCCCAACGGGAAGCCCCAAGAATCCAGACCAGGTAGCGGTGCGGTGCTACCGACAACTCCTGCAGTCCCTGAAGGCTGCCCAGCTTCAGCCCATGGTGGTCCTGTGCCACCAGACGCCACGCACCCACGGCACCATCCAGAGAGACAGGGACTTTGCTGACCTCTTTGCCGACTATGCCACGTTCGCCTTCCAGTCCTTTGGGGACCTTGTTGAGATCTGGTTCACCTTCAGCGACTTGGAGAAAGTGATCATGGATCTTGCCCCCCAGGGTTCGAAAGCGTCTGCTCTCCAAACCCTCAGCAATGCCCACAGGAAAGCCTTTGAAGTTTACCACAGAGAGTTCTCTTCTCAGGGTGAGTACACACGGGCATGGTGGCCCGGCAGCAGCCCTCACCACCCTCCTCTGTTTGCTTCTTAGGCAGGAACTGATGAGGCCCCCACCTGTACGCATCTAGGAGTTCTGTGTGTCTGTCTGTGCATGTGTGTGTATGTGTGTGTACATGTGATTTTATTTTTATTTTAGATATGTGGGTGTATTATCTACATGTTTGTCTGAGCACCATGTGCATGCCTGTGCCCTCAAATCCCCTGGAACTGGAGTTTCAGACGGTTTTGAGTTGCCATGTGGGTGCCAGGAATCAAACCAGGGACCTCTGGAAGAGCAGCCTGTCCTCTTAATGCTGAGCCATCTATCCAGCCCTTGAAAATTATCTTCTAGACCCTTCCTCAGGTCAAGTCTGTGCAACTGTCTTTCTCTGCCCTTCCTTGAAGGGACGTTTATAAAGTCAGGATTCCTCCCACTTTCTTCTGACAGCTCCTTGAACCTGGAACTGCCTTGGAGAGACAGTGCTGTCCTGAGTCTCTACAAGGAGACCCGACTGTGGTTCCCCTTCTCTTACGAAAACAAGTGTGTACTTTTTGTTTTTTTGTTTTTTTTTTTTTTTAAGTTTTTTCGAGACAGGGTTTCTCTGTAGCTTTGGAGCCTGTCCTGGCACTAGCTCTTGTAGACCAGGCTGGTCTCGAACTCCCAGAGATCCGCCTGCCTCTGCCTCCCGAGTGCTGGGATTAAAGGCGTGCGCCACCACTGCCCAGCATGTGTGTACTTTTTAGTTGGAGCTTACAGTGCATCAAGCGAGGCAAAGATAAATAACACACCGATGCGTAATGAGAAGACTGTGATTTGTAAATGTACGATGGAGACTAAAGCTAAAACCTTGCCCACGAGAGGCAAGTGCTAGATCTACAACTGTACTGACTTATTTTTACTAGGAACAGAGTACATCACAGGGACTAGTGCTGTGTGTAAATTCTTGCCACCTTCTGATCATTCCTTCTGATACCGCCTTCAAATTGAAATTAGCCAGGTGTGGTGGTGCATGTCTCTAAATCTAGCACTTGAAAGACTGAGTGTGAGGATTGTAGGTTCAGAGTCAGCCTGGAGTGAAGATCTCTGTGAGTTCAAGACCAGCCAGTGCTACATAGTGACATCCCCACCCCCCCCCATAAGAAAAGAGAAAAAAAATGAAGCCAGTGTTTTAAAATAGTGGCATACTTTAAGACCTCAAAGCATGATGCTGTTTACACCATTGCTACAGTGCTGATGTTCTGTCCTATTCTGTCAATTTTAAATGAGGTAATTTTTGTTATACATAGTCTGAATATAAGAAATAAACTCTTAGCTAGTCATAGTGCCTAAGCCTTTAATTCAAGTACTTGCAGGCAGAGGCAGGTGGACCTCTGTGAGTTCAAGGCCAGTCTGGTCACATTCTGGGAGTCTGTCTTGGGGAAAAAAACAAAACCAAACCCCAAAATTAACCTACAAAAACTAAAAATAAGCTAACTTTTCTGTTAAATATTTAAAACCTAAGTGGGTTATTGTAGTAAGAGGACACTAGTTAGTTCCCAGCTGCTCAGCCCCAAAATAACCACACAGATATTAAATCACTGCTTGGCCCAGTAGATCTAGCTTCTTATTGGCTAACTCTTACATATAAATTTGGCCCATCTCCATTAATATGTGTATTGCCACATGGCAGTGGCTTACTAGGTAAAGTTCCAGTGTCTGTCTCCAGTGGGGACATGGCTTCTCCTGACTCCGCCTCCTTTCTTCCAACATTTAGGTTAGTTTTCCCTGCCTACCTTTACTCTACGCAATCCCAGGCCTAAGACAGTTTCTTTATTAGCCATTGGTATTCACAGCATACAGAGGGGGAATACCACATCAGGTTATGGTGATGTAAATCTTTAGTCCTAGTACTGAGGAAGCAGAGGCAGGTGGATATCTGAATTCAAGGGTCTAGAGAAAGAGTCCAGGACAGCTAGGGTTGCACAGAAAAACCCCATCTCAAAAAAAATGATCATACAAGAGAAAAAAAACAAACTTAAATGATCACTATGGTTGAGTGCTTGCATAGCAGAGTGCTTGCCATACGTGCAGGAAGCCCTGGGTTCCAATTCCTGCATTGCATGAACTTGGCATAGTGACACATGTCTGTAAGCCAAGCACTGACAGGTTTTGAAACCCTGTCTCCAAAAAGGCACTGGGAGTCAAGGTGGTGGAGAGATGGCTCCTGATTGGCTAAGAGTTATTGCTGTCTTCCAGAGGACCAGAGATTAGTTCTCAGCACCCACATCAAGTGGCTCACAACTACCAGTAATTCCAGCTACAGGGGATCCCACTCTTCCTTCTAGCCTCTGTTGACATCTATATATGCATTACATATAATCACATAGACATATAAATATCCACATAAATAAAAACACCTATGTATTTTTAAAAAGGTTGTTAATTTCCTGGTCACATCTGTATCTTTACCCTTGACTCTAAATCTGAAGGTGGGTCCTGACATTAGCCTTCTTTTTCTTTTTACTTTTTCCTAAATTTCATGTATTAGTTGTGTACATGAATCAGGTTTTTTTTATCTGAGTGTGTATGTACTTATTAAATAGATTTAATGTCCTATTTTTGTTAGTTTGTTTTTGATTTGTTTGGTTTGGTTTAGTTTTGCAAGATAAGGCTTCTCTCTGTAGCCCTGACTGGCCTGTAGCTCACCCTGAAGAATGTGCTGACCTCAAATTCAGAGATCCCCCTGTCTCTGCCTTGCAAGTGCTGGAGTTAAGGGCGTGCACCACCCCCACCCAGCAGCTCTGTATTTCTACCCCTGTTCTCCAGGCAGTTGTGGTACACACACAAGCTTGAGAGCCGTCACCATGCTCCGGGAGAGCTAAACAAAACAAGGGCACACATCAGTATTTCCTGTGTTTCCCCAGCAAGGCACAGTAGCTGCAGTGAGGACAAAGACACAGCAGGTTCCAGAGAGCACCCTGACTTTGGGTTTTGTTTGTGTTAGGTGGCAGCTCTAGTCCTGATTGTCCAGAGATATAGCTGGGGTTATAGCCGAGATGACCTCAGGCTTCTGATCCTGCTTGCTTCTCCTTCTCAAGTGCTGGGATCACAGGCATGTGCCACCATGCCTGGTTATGCTGTACTGGCTATCAGTCCCTGGGCTTGTCAATCAATCAATCATCCATCCCTGGGCTTGTCAATCAATCAATCCTTGGGCATGGTCCAAGCTCTCTACCAACTGACCTCCGTCCTCAGCCTGGAGCAATTTGCCTTTAAATAGAGTTTGGAAAAGGGTTCTCTTGTCACCTTAGGATAATTCTTTTTATGTTAATTTTTCCAAGTATTCTGTATGTGGGTCTTGATTCGTACACAACAGTCTCTTAGCCAGGTGTGGTGACACACAGGTTTATCCAAGCACTTGGGAGGCAGAGGCAGGCAGATCTCTGTGGATTCAAGGCCAGCTGACTTCCAGGACATCCAGGATCACACAGTGAAACATGGTCTAAAAAATCCAAATAAAAACCAACCTAGTCTCTTAGTGAGATATTGTATTTTTAGACACTTTGTTCTGGAGTCTGTCAGTTGGCTAAAGAGAAGTCATGGTCCTGATCTATCTCTTCAGAAGCCCCAACCCTCCCTCAACTACTGCTCTTTCCTGTTTGGTTCCAGGAGGGAGGCTCTCTGTGGTCCTGAAGGCTGAAGATATTCCCAAGCTCCTGCTATCCCCATCCTCGGCTGCATTCGCCAAGGTAGATGCTGCATCTGTAATGCCTAGGGTGAAATGTGATTGTTTTTATTTATTTTTTTTTTTTTTTTTTTTTAAGATTTATTTATTTATTTATTATGTATACAACATTCTACCTCCATGTATGTCCACACGCCAGAGGGTGCCAGATCTCATTACAGATGGTTGTGAGCCACCATGTGGTTGCTGGGAATTGAACTCAGAACCTCTGGAAGAGCAGCCGGTGCTCTTAACCACTGAGCCATCTCTCCAGCCCCCATGTTTTTATTTATTTTGAGATGAGGCCTGTGTAAGAGGAAAAGAGCGTGAGGCTGCTCAGTGACAGTGGCACAGGTTTATTTGAGTCAACCTGAGAAGGGCTGTCACCAGAGAAGACCAGACTGAGCTTCTCCCGCGGGACTAAGGTTTTTATCAGGGATGGGGAGGAGGGTTGGTCAAAGGGCAGAGGGTGGGTTTGGCCAGGGTTGTTGTTAATCTAGGACATACAGGAATGCTACTTGTGTTGCCATTGTGACTTTGACTTAGGGTAATTGGAACTGTTAGTCTCTTGAGTGGGGCAGGGGTGGGGTTTTCCTTAGGCTATGATTAATCACAGAGAATGGCAGAAGCAGGGGGATCTCTGTGAGTCTGAGGCCAGCCTGGGCTACTAGTGAGTTGCAGGCCTAGGAGAGATACATACTGAGAC
>JABTXL010017405.1:55902-68968 GCA_025134845.1 Neodon shergylaensis | reverse complement strand
TTTTTTTTTTAAAATATTAACATTTATTTATTTGTGTGTATGGTGATTGGTGTGACATATGTATATACACATACCATGGATCATATATGCTAGTCATAGGAAACCATTCAGGAATCAGTTCTTGCCTTCCACCATGTACAACCCTGTGATCCAATTCCAGACATAAGATTTGGTGGCAGCTGCCTGCTGTGTGAATCTCTTCCTAGGAAAACATGATTGATACAGGAGGGTTACACCCATCTGGGGGTTCCACCTCTTGGCAGATGGTCCAGAGCTGTATAAGAAAGGAGGTTGAGCAAACAAGCCCTGGAGAGCAATCAGTGAGCAGCACTCCTCCACGGTCTCTGCTGCAACACTCCTCCACGGCCTCTGCTTCAACACTCCTCCGTGGCCTCTGCTGCAACACTCCCCCGTGGCCTCTGCTGCAACACTCCCCCATGGCCCTTGGTTCCTGCCCTGCCTCCTCATGAAGGACTGGAAGCTGTAAAGTGAAACCAGCCTTTCCTCCTCAAGCCGCTCGTGGTCGGCTGTGGTGCTTGTCACAGCAACGGAAAGTAAACGGAGAGACACCTGTGTTTTAACAAGTTTCCCTCCAAGATGCTTTCATCTCAGACAAAATTGCTGTATACCCGTGCCTTCACCTGCTGAGCCATCTTGTTGGAGCCCCGAGAGATTTGTTTTATTCTTTTCTACCCTTGATTTTATTTTTTTCCTCCAAACTTTTTCTTATACAATATGTTTTGATCATTCAAACCACTATAACTCCCACCAATAGTGAATAAGAATTCCTCTTTCTCCATATCCTCAGTAGTATTTGTCTTTTGTGGTTGTTCTATAAATAGCCATTCTGGCTGTGGGGAGATGCCACGCTAGTTGAGTGAGACTGGCCCCCATATATTTGGATGTTTGGGCCCCAGTTAGTACAGCTGTTTGGAGAGGATTTGAAGTGTGTCCTTGATGGAGTAGGTGTGTCACTGGGGGCAGGCTCTGAGAATTCAAAAGCCCACACAGTTCCCAGTGTCTGTAGTTTTTTTTCTCTCTCTGCATGCTGCTTGAGAATCAGGATGTCAGCTCTCAGCTACTGCCCCTGTACCATGCCTGCCTGCTGCTGCCATTATGGTCATGGACTCCAATTGTAACTCTCAAATTATTATTATTTTTTATCATCTTTACATAATTCTTTATTGACTCTTTGGAAATTTCACATCATGCACCCCAGTCCCACTCACCTCCCAGTCCCTTTATATCTACTTTACACCTGAGTAGCTTGCCCCTCAAAATTAATTAAAAACAAAACAAAACAAACCTGGGCTGCTCTGCCATCTTTTCAACACCTCTTCATTTATCTGAGCGGCATAGGAAGCTGCGGTGTGCCACTCAGTATATCCTTCTGTCCAATCATCCCCACCAGCAGAACGTTCATTGCAATGTGTCCTCAGTCTGGTTCAAGGCCTCTTCCACACCATCATCACTGGGGGCATTGAAGCACTCTAGGAAATCCCACTGTTGCCCTGAGTCATGGAGATCCTGCTGCTCCGCAGGACCGGTTCTTTAGCACCCTCCAGTCGGTCCCTGATGGGGCAGTTGTTAGTGTGGGGCAACCCAAGGCCCAGGATGTGGGTCTGGGTGGTAGCTGAGCTGGTTGGTCTGGGCCACTGGGTTCACCCTCTTAGGCAAGGGGCACAGCCAGCTCTCCCATGCCTGTGGTGAGGTTTGTGGTCATCTCTCCTGAGTGTTTCTGTTGAGGGGTTGGTCAGTACCCCTGCTTCAGCAAGGGTGTACAGCAAGGGGGCAGGAGCAGCTATCCTGGCTCAGCACTGCCCTTTGATTTCAACACACATGGTTCCTATGACCCCTTGTGATAACTTGAGTCATGGACATCAACCTGGACTCTGGCTGCTGTTGGACCATGAACCCAGACATGACCCACAGCAGTAGCCCAAGCCTGAATGATACTGTGGCCTGGTGAAGCTCTGTGGGCCAAACAGACTTGCATAGTCCTGGTTGCAGCATGGCCCTTGGATACCGACACGGCCGCAGGATGCCACCTAGACCATAGGCATCTGTGTGGCCACAGGGGCATCATGGGCCATAGACATCAGGAACCCCTAACTGTGATAGGACCACGGACCCAGTTATGGTCCCTAACAGCAGTCTGGGTTCTGACATCACCATGGCCACAGGTGGCAGCACAGTCCACTCAGATCGGCATGGCCCCTGCAGCAGAGTAGCTCTTGGACACCAACAGGTGACTGCCCAGACCCTTGGCATCAACATGGCCTTCGACAGTATCAGGAGCCATGGGCATCAACTCTGGCTACAGTAGGGCCATGAACCTAGACATGGCCCTTGGCAGCAGCCATTGCCCTAGTGGCAGCATGGTCTCAGACACCAACGTGGCCACAGGATATAGCCTAGACTCTTGATATCTGTGTGATCTTTGGTGGCACCACAGGCCAGGGATATCACAGACCCCAACAGTGGTAGGACCGCAGATCCAGAAATGGCCCTCAGCTGCAGTCTGGGCCTGGATGTCACCAAGTCACCTCATGGCATTGAAGGTCACTCAGATCTGTATGTGACCCTGGCAGTAGCATGATCCTCAGATCTCCACCTGGCCTCAGGTAATGGCCCAGACCCCGGGTATTGCATGGCCTTTAGTGGTAGCAGGAGCCATGGATATCAACCCAGTCCCTGGCTGCAGTAGAGCCAAGGACACACCTGGGCTCAATGTCACCATGACCCTGGTGGCACCACAGGCCGTCCAGATTGGCATGACCCCAGTGGCGGTGTGACTTTTAGACACCAACATGAGTGAGTCCCATATTATAACCTTTTAATTTCAAATGGTCCCATTTGTTAATTTGTCCCATTTTCTTAATGACTAGAGCCCTTGTCAGAGAGACCTTCCCTGTGCTTGCATCAGGAAGTGTTTTCTCCTCTTTCCCTCTCACAGATCCAGGGATTTGAATGTTGTGTTGATGTCTTTGGTGCATTTGGAGTTGAGAGCTCTGCAGGGAGATAGGAGAGGATCGTTTTTCTACTTGCAGGCGTCCAGTTTATCAGCACCACTTGTTAGCGAGGCTTTCTCTTTGCCAGTGAATAAGTATTGTCACCAATGAGTGTTTTTGCTTGTCATTTTACTGTAGAACAACCCCCCTATTTTATCATCTAAAACATTTTCCACCCAAAGATTCTTAGTCAATAAATTGTTTTAAGCTAGAACATATTTGATATGCTATTCAAGAAATACACTAAAATAATTTCAAGCTCTGTTACTGCAGTATGAAAACACTGCAAGAATAGGTGATTAATTTATCTTAAAACTTCATGGTTGGATTTATAAATCTTAGTCTGTTTTATTAAGGTGTGGTCCCAGAAGTCTGTAAACCATACACTTTCTACATATACTTTGCAGAATCATTATAACTTGGACAGTTTAGATGAGACAAAAAAAGAAACAAGAAGTAAAATTAAATTTCCTGATTTTAAATAATCAAATAATGTTTTAGCAACACTTGATTATATACATTTTTATACATAGTTTGTATTTACATCTTGTGTGTAGTTTCTTTTCTGTGTCCTCAAATATTTATTGACTAATCGTGTGACTTTTCTGGGGAGATGTAAAATTATTATCTACACTTAACCTCTGACCTTTGACTCATTAAGCTCATATTAATGAATAGAAATGAATCTATTAGTGATTATTCATAGAACAATGCAAGACTCCAGACATTTGCAGGGACGCCCTTATCTGAAGTTGCCCCCACCCTCTCTCACCAATCTCATAAATCCTTTGACTTTGTATGCCTTTGAATTGAAAGAAACTTTGCTTCCTAGCGCCACCTAGTGTGAAAGCAGCAGAGGTGATCCAGGCTCAGAGGGTAGTCAGTTCTTGCCCTTATCAGAGGTTCTGGGATTTGAACAAACACTGCCCATCTTGGGAAGGTTCGCTTGTATCGCTGCAGTCAAACATGTCAGATTAACCTCATTCAGGCTTGCTGCAAGATGGATAGGACAAGTTCCACAGGTCTGTGCCATTCACCAGCTGGTACGCAGTCCAGACCCCTCACAGTGGTCACATCTGGAAAGAAGCACTTACATGCTTGTTAAAGCAAAACATTCTTCCTGATTGGCCACAGCAGCTAACAGGACCACAAACCTGCCACTAGACCGTTAAGACAAGAGTATAGGATTAAGAATTGACACTGTCATGAGGAGCGATAAAGAAATTGTTGGTACAGTTTTAGGATTTGGTGATCTTGTCAATATGGTATGTCACAGTTTGAAATTACACCAGAAGCAAAAATGATACAACCTTAAGCTAGATTTTACTAAATGGAAACAATATAACAGTGCTGGTTCCTGTAGAACAAGGGACTGAAGTAATAATGTATTTTCTTTTTTTTTTAATGTTTATTTATTTATTATGTGTTCAGTATTCTGCTTGCAGCACCAGAAGAGGGCCCCAAATCTCACTACAAATGACTTGGAGTCCCCATGTGGTTGCTGGGAATTGAACTCAGGACCTTTGGAAGAGCAGTCAGTGCTCTTAACCTCTGAGCCATCCCTCCAGCCCCAATAATGTATTTTCTTGAGTTATATTAGATTCTGGCTCCCCAACACACTCCACTAGGAGTTTGTTTTCTTCCTGGCAAAACTGGCCTTCAAGCAAGGAATTGACCATGCATCGACCACTGACAAAATGCATGATATCCAGACAGGACAAGCAGGATACAAGAAAAAGACTCTCAAATCCTGCCAAGATAGGGTAAGATGGTTTTGAAAAATTTTCTGCCTCTGAAAATGGTCTGTCAGTTATTCTAGGCCTTAGCCAAAGTTGGTTGCTCCAATGTTGCAAATGAGACTTCAGGTGATTGCCCAGGTAGCCACTTGTCTCTGTCATTTGTTGCACATTTTGGAAGTTACTTGATTGCACTTCCTGCTTACTCAAGTAATATTATTTTCCATCTCAGGTCTTTGATGGAGTTGAAGAATATATAGTTACAGTTTTCCTTAGTTATGATAAAAGATAAAGTAGATATAAATAAATATTGTAACTGTAATCTTACTTGATACCTGTTTTGTTATATGTAATTTTACCATATTAAAGTTAAAACCTTTCTTTTTGTTTAAGCAGAAAAGGGGAGGTGATGTGCGATTCTCCTCTGTATGCTGTGATACAATTGGTTAATAAAGAAACTGTCTTGGGCCTGCACAGAGCATAATAGAAGTAGGAGGGGAAAACTAAACTGAATGCTGGGAGAAAGAAGGTGGAGTGAATGGGAAGCCATGGAGCTTCCACTAGAGAAAGACATACTGAAACTTTGCCAGTAAGTCGTGGCCTTGTGGCGATACACAGATTAATGGAGATAGTTCAGGATATGAGAGGTAGCCAGAAATATGCTTAAGTTATTGGCCAAACAGTATTTCAAATAATATAGTTTCTGTGTGGTTATTTCGGGTCTGAGCAACCAGGAACAAACAAGCGCCCTCCTATAACACTCCCTGCCCCCTTCCACCCCTGGACTTTTAATGTTTATATTGTACAAAACAGAGTTTTTGCTAAAGGGAAATACTTTGAAGACATATGCCCATTTTTCTATGCTAATCCTGATTATTTTGTAATAAGGTTTTTTTTATAGACTAAAAAATTTTATAGACTAAAAAATGTTTTGGTAAAAAACAAAACAAAACAAAAACCCTGTAAAACTTTTGAGGTATCTAGAGCCAAAGATTTTGGTTTTAAGTTTTGTAATATTTCTCTCAATGGATACAAGATGTTAAGTAAAAAAAAAGCCTACAATATGAGGAAGGACTATGCAGGAAAATACAGCCACTCCCTCACTCCCCCACACTCCCAGCAAAGAAGCAGGTTCCCTCAGCCCTCTGTTATGACTATTGATGTCAGATCACACTGATAAGCACCGTTTTTTTTTATTGATGGCTAAGCCACAGATGGTAACTTGACAGAAAACATTCACTAACCTGTATTACAGGGAAAAAAATCTGTTCCCCCAGCAGACAGCTACTTAAGTAGATAGCTGACATTTTACAGCCTAATGTCATATGAATTTCCCTTATGCAACCTACTGACTTTAGGACATTTAAAAACAATCAGCCCGTAGTTATCTTTAACTTTAATTTTCAGAAGTTTCCTGTTACAATTATGCTTATTATCAATAACACAAAAGGTGTAAACTTGTCAATAAACTCTTTGTTTTCATTGTGTAAAGCATAACTCTCCCAAGTCACTGGCTCATGTTGGATAAAAGTGTACTTTAAAGTCTCCATTTCTAAATTCTATTGTCTCTTTAGGACTTATTAAAGATCTGAAACTTACGGCAGATTCAGGAGTCTCTTGGTGACACCACACTGTGCGTACTAAACTGACGATAGCTATGCAGGCTGCACAGATCACATCTTGAAATGCCAAGCATGGAAAAGACATCGTAACATTTCTTGGAAAATTAATACCAAGATATTCTATTCTCTAAGCACTGTCCTTGCAAATGTGCCATTATATGAGTGATGCAACAAAACCCGTGTCCACTGTCCAGATTGCTTGTACTTTGCACCTGCAGAGTCCAGACGAGAAGATGGGAGGCATTGGGAAGTGAGGCTAGCAGCTCTGGCCATGGGCTGGGCAGGTAGGGAGCAGAGGCTTGATCTAGAGGGAAACCTGGTGGCCTGGGGAAAGAGACTGGCAGGGATACCCTCGGGACAGTACACAGCATTGCAAGCCTCAAGTGCCGTTGCGGCAGGTGGGTGAGCAGTAGAGAGGAATCCCACGTTTTTTTTCATTCTTTTTAGAAATTAAGAAATTATTTGTGTATTTGAATGTGCACTTGTGTGTCAGTGCTAATGGAGTACAAAATAGTCTGTTGGATCCCATGGAGTTGGGCTGCCTGATTATGGTGCAGGGAGCAGTGCTCTGATCCTTGATGCAAGAGCACCAAGAGCTCTGGCTTTTTGTCTGCAAGATCCTTAGATCCCTTCAAGAGACCCTGCTCCTGTGCTGAGGGGATTGGAGAGGTGAGTAAATGGCCACATGGCCGGACAGCCTGAAATGCCACTCTCTCCGCCAGTCCCGGGGGGAACTGAATCCATGCCCCCTCTAATTCCCTAAGCTTTTCTGGGTCCACAAAGAGCTGTCTTGGAAACAGTGGCATCAGAAAGGCAACTCAAGTGGCCACTGGTTTATAAACAGAGAAATCGAGGGCCAAAGGAAGATCAGGCAGAGCCAGGACTCAGAGGAGAGTGCTCACCCCTCAGAGATCCCACCTGACTTCTCAAAGAGGTCCATGATCAGGTGAGGATGGGTCTCCTTCAGAGCTTGGTAGACTTGGTCTTTGCAGGCCCTGCTCCAGGACCGGCTGAGGCTGAACAGCTTCCGCATCTTGTCTTGGGTGGTGGCTTCAGCCCGCACTGCTCCATACTCCTCTTCACTCAGCACCAGACCATGCAGCTTGTCCAAGAGAGGATCCACTGATGTCACTCGGGTCACCAGCTGCTCCCGATGCTGGTCCACAAAGTGTAGCAAGGCAGGAGCATCTAGGAGTGAAGATCAACACTGAGCATAGAAAGGGTCCTCCACGGACTCTTCTACTGTCTGCTCAGTTTTTTTTAAAATGTATTTCATCTGCATTGTGCACCCCTGGTTCCCTTCCTCCCCTGGGAAGTCAAGAGAAAAAATATTTGTATCCTTTCTGAGGCCAGTTATTAGTCTGACACTCTGCATAACTAGGAGGAAGGGTTTATGGTAAGGTGGTCAGGTTGGGAGTGGGTAGTATAGTAATGTATTATTTGTGTTTTAATAAACAAAGCTTGCCTGAAGATGAGTGAGAAAAGCAGTCATACTATTCAGCTATACAGGCCAGAGAGTGTTGGCACACCTTTAATCGCAGGACTCGGGAGACAGAGGCAGAGGGGTCTCTGGTAATTCAAGGCCAACCTGGGCTACACAAGATTAAATCTGTCTTAAAGAGAAATAGAGCTCACACTCAGTTGATACCAGCACTTGGGATAACATTTTTTTTTAATCCCAGCAAGAAGGAGGTGGAGACAGGAGTGATATGACTGGGTAGAGAGAGGAATATAAGGGGAAAGAGACAGGATCTCAGTGTACTGTGAAGTGTGGGTTGTGGAATTTGGGAGTTTGTGGACAGGATCTCACCCCATTTCAGTCTGAGGTAGTGATGAGAGCCAGTAATTGGCCGCTTTGCTTTTCTGATCTTCAGGTTGAACCCCAATATCTGTCTCTGGGTATTTATTATTCGTGCTGTAGGGTGGGGTTATTTTCAACAAGGGAAGCCAAGAGGCATGAGAAAAACTCTGTCCTGGGGCAGGTACATGGCCTACCTGTCCTGGTAAGGTTTGCAAAGTGAGGCTCCCTCCTTTCTCACTGACCTTCTCTCAAGGATCAGATAATCTACCTGCGGAATACTATTGGCTTCTCTGGCTTTGTATAAGTGTTACTGACCTTTGTGAGCTGTAGGGATCATGGGCTGTGCAGGCCTGAGGTCTCCTGGAAGAAAGGAGAGATGATCATCTCTAATGATTCTTTACAAATAGAATGGAAAAATGCTGAAATTCATGCAGAACCACTAGAGACATAGGATTTCCAAGGAAATTCTGAATAAAAAATGATTTTGTATAAAACTTCATCACACTTCTTTCAAACCAATACTAGAGTCCTAGTAGTAAAAACAGCATGGTATTGACACAAAAAGATGTGCAGATCAATAGAACAGACTCGAAACCTAGATAAAAGTTTATACAACCATACCTACCTTGACTTTGACAAAGAACCCCAAATGTACTTTGTATAAATGACAGCCTGTTAAACGAGTGGTCCTGGAAAACTACTTAGCACTGTACGGAAGAATCAAACTAGATGCCTAGATCACACCTTTAAAAAATTAACTATAAATGATCAAAAACCTTAATTTGTGCCCCAACACCCTGAAACTTATAGAACAAACATAGGCAGAACATTTCAACAAATCAGTATATGTCAGGATTGTGTGAATAAGATTCCGGTAACAAAGGAAATAAAACCAAAACTTGGCAAATTGGATATCAGGACACTCAAAAGGTTCTGTAGATCAAAGGAAACATAATTGAGTGAAGATGTAGTTAAGAATGGGAGGAACAATTCCCAGGTAACATCTGACAGAATATTAGTAATAGGAATATATATGGATCAGAAAACCTAAATAGCAAGGAAATGGCACAATTCTGAGGTTTGCCATAGGAGTAGCAGCAGAATTCTTAAAAGAGGAAACATATATGTGTACGAAACACTTAGAAATTAGAAAAATACAGGTTAAAAGTTGTTATGATTTTCTCTCATTTTTAAATTAAAACAAACAAACCCAGGTCTTTGAAGGTCTTAGGCCCTTAGAAAAACTACATTTACTGCCTACAGAAAGGTACAGAAGGTGTCAATTCCCTTGTAAACATTAATGTTTACACCTCAGACAAAGGCTACTTTCAGTCTTCACCAGAAAAGCCTCTCTTTGCTGTGAATGGAGGTGACTGCAGATACCTACTGCTGTGCAGGATACTGAGACTAAGGGATGGTTGAGTACTAATCCCTATTAGTAGACAATTATATCGCTCCTTGAGGATCTAGGATCATGTGGAAGAGAAATTGGAAAGAATGTAGGGACAAAAGATATGGGGAAGGGCTGTGAAGATATGGAGCACATATGGAGACTATATAGATAAGAGGTTGTGGTCTCTTCTAAGCATGACATGACCATGGCCATCATGAACTCTTAGCACCTGCACCTACTGCCTTTGGACCCACACAAGTAGGGCCCTAGACATGGGGAAGCAGCTCACAGGGACAGTACTACTTAGGGCTTTACTATTGACAAATAATAGATTAAGGGAGAACAGGGTGTATACAGTCCATCTGTGCCCACTGGTGAACTCACTTGCTTCCCTACTGGGAAGTTCAAAACCCTCAGGCACACAGAGGATCCTACTTAAACTCTGTAAGACACAAGCAATAATGAATGTGGGGAGATGATTTGTAGAAAAGAAGAGGGGCTGGCAGGAGCAGGAGGCTAATAAGGTTTCTTTAGGATGGAATTCCTAGAATGCATTGTATGCATGTATAAAAGTGCCAAAAGACAAAGGGATTTTAAGACTAAGAATCTCATGATGGAAAAAATCCCTTCATTTTCACTATTCACATTTAAATGTGAACTGTTACTAGATGCTTTGTGCATCTCAAAATCTGTCATTTCTAGGGCATTGGTCGTAGAAATCACGATATAGGACTGAGAAAATGGGGCGTAGGGTATGCAGTGGTTTGGATGTAGCATGTTCTGTGATCATATGTTGAAAGATTGGTTCTGCAGCAGTAATTGTCATGAGGACTGTGGTGTGATGAATGAACACACAAACTAGTGCACTCATAACTGCATGGACACTGAGAATAGTACTGGAAACCATGAGAGTGCACAGCTGGAGGAACTGGGACACTGAAGGCCCATCCTGGAATAGGCTTCCCACCTCCTCCTTTTACTCCTTTTGGCCTCTCTCCCTCTCCTCTCCTCTGTCCCTGCTCCTCTTCTGTTCTCCTCTTATCTTCACCTTTTCCTGCTTCTACCCCCATTGCACTCACTCTAACTCTAACCTCCTGCTTTGGTTCTAGCAAAAGCCACATAACTGATCTGACTATTTCATGACACCAAGAATTAATGACAACACACCTTCCCAATTCATTGCCTTTTTCAACCTTTTGAGTATCTGGATCTAAACTAATTTTACCTGGATTCAGCAAGGTTTCCCATTTGAGATTTCCATTCTTCTTGTCTGTGATTTTCAGTCTAATCACTGAATCCATGTGGCCAACATAGATCTCAGAGAAGAGCTGGGATTCCCTGGGGCTCCGGTAGCACAGCTCCAGTTCCTGAAGGGGGCGAGGACAGATTTTGTTTCAGAAGCCTCTACTCAAGAGAACAAGCGTTTTCCACACCCCTGTGCTTTCTTATTCTTTTTTATTTTTTTGTTTTTGGTTTTTCGAGACAGGGTTTCTCTGTGGTTTTGGAGCCTGTCCTGGAACTAGCTCTTGCAGACCAGGCTGGCCTCGAACTCCCAGAGATCCGCCTGCCTCTGCCTCCCGAGTGCTGGGATTAAAGGCGTGCGCCACCACCGCCTGGCTGCTTTCTTATTCTTGCACACCATAGTAGACCCTGGCTTAGACACTGTGTGTCTTTTGCAATGAGTTAACCCATAGCTTTTGAATGCACATCTTTACTCAGAAGGCTGGAACATTGTGGAAGGGGACATAGAAAGAATGTAGCTACAGAAGATATGGAGAATGCTAATGGGCCCAGCTTAGCCCACATACTATTCTTTTTCTCATCACTCTGACAAAAATATGGCTTATGTTGTTTAGTTTCATGATGAGAACGCTGTAAACTGGAGCTCTGTTATTTGTGGCAGGAGCTTGTGGCGTAGCTTGTTATATCAGGATCAGGAATCCAAGTTTGAGGTGAGGAACAGGTTGAGGCTATAGCCCTCAAGGCCTTCCACTAGTGGCCTGCTTGTGATTGTCTGGCCTCACATATTTGTTTCACAACTCCCCAAACACTATCAGTAACTGGGGATCAAGTGTTTAACATTTACACCTGCAGGAGACCTTTCAGATTCAAACCACGATGAATGAGAGCTCATCCTGAAGTCCTTGACCCAGGACTTGCTGCACGGTAGGCTCTGCCTTTCTCTGTGCCATATTAAAACCAACTCCTCAGTTCACCAGACCTTTTGTGTGATCCCTTAAATTGCTTTCCACTTAACTTGGAAGTTTTCTTGCTCATCCCAAAGCCCAAATCATTTCTCCCCAATCTCAGTTTTCTGTAAATCCTTGTAACCTGCCCCAAATCTGGCATCTGATCCTGTAGAGTAGCAAACACCTGGATGCTCACCTTTGGAATGATTTCCAGGTTCTTGGAAGCAGACACTATGTATCTCGAGCCAATGCAAAGAGAGTCTACTGGGGGTGGCTTGTGTATTCGAACAAACTGAAACCTCATTTCTTGTTCATCAATGGCCTAGGGAACATTGTAGACAGCGATTTAAATAGATTTCAGTACTGCAACAGTTAACTGGTCTGAATAAGGTGTGTTGGTCGATCAGTGCATTTTTGTGTGATGGGGTGATGTCAGCTCCAGGGAAACCTTCTGACTTGTATTCTGCCATATAGATTGCTAATTATTGGCCTCTGTCAGGGTCATTGTGGAAACTGTGTCCCTGACAGAGAAGAAGGGAGTTGGTTTAATGTTGGATATGGAGAATTTCCATTCTTCTGATGGGTGGAAAGAGGCCATAGAAGGATATGTAGAGATAAAGGGGTGTTAACGGCAGTTGAAAAACCTCTGTTGTGAGGGGGCCAAGAAGACTGCAGACTCATAATCACCAGGGTTCCCCTTATAGAACTGTATCCCACTTTATGTGGAGAATTTCTCCAAAGGGATAGCTATATTTTCAAGTATTCTTATCAATCCACCCTAGCCCCACATTTCTGGTCCTCAGTGTTACCTTCTGAATGGTCCAGTCATTGGGGATCAGGTAGAGATGAAGGGTGACATCCTGGAGATTGAGGTAATAGTAGATCAACGTGACAGAAGTGATGCGGATGAAATGTCTGACAGGAGGCATAATTCTCAGTAGAACTCCCATTGGAGAGAAGCTTGGGTTTTCCAAGACTGTGTAGCACTGCTTCACTTTGGCTGGCACTTCTAAGACCACCCCGTGTTCTTGAAAGTGGGCCACGTGGAACGAGGAGGTGTCCACCTGTCCCTCTGTGAAAGAACAGATTCAATGACAGGGATTTAGTGTTTCTACTGAACTGTGCTTGGCTGGAAAAAGAGCCACTAAGATTTAGAATGGCGGTGGTGCTTAGAATGAGAATGGGTGGCTGTATTTGGTGGAATTGCTTGAGAAGGAGTGGGAGATATGACACTGGAATGGGATTTGAGGTCTTGTCTTTTCTCCTCTTCCTCCTCCTCCTTCTCCTCCTCCTCCTCTTCTTCTTCTTCTTCTT
>JABTXL010017405.1:0-55892 GCA_025134845.1 Neodon shergylaensis | reverse complement strand
CTTCTTCTTCTTCTTCTTCTTCTTCTTCTTCTTCTTCTTCTTCTTCTAAAAAAGAAGTTTTTATTGTTTCTGGTTTTATTTCTCTCTCTCTTCTTTGTCACTAAGGACGTGAGCTTTCAGCTCTGCTCCAGTGCTATGCCTGCCTGCTGCTGTCATGCTGTCTGCCATGATGGTCATGGACTCTTAACTCTGAAACTCTAACCATTCCCAAATCTTTCTTCTATAAGCTGCTTTGGTCATGAAGTATTTTCAGCTTTTGGTTATTTTTTGTTTAATTGAAAAGCCATGAACAAGAAAATCTTAAGTTTTATTAATTAATTCCCACTGAGAACATAGCAAATTAATAAAACATTTCCATACTATTGGTTCACCATGCTGTGAGGTGACTGTGATGTGCTACCATAGTGACTCGTGCAGATTACCACTCATTGGAGCAGTCTTGGCTTTGACCTGTCTTGCTGCTGGGGGAGTATTCACAGTACAGTGGAAATTCTTGATGGTCTCATCCATAGATCCTATAATGAATACAGCCTCAGAGGCCATTGTTAGAGACTGCCCATCCATTAGGTTCTCTGATGTGCTGCCATCACCAACCTCAGTGTCTTTGGAGTGTAGTGTCCACTAATGTGCTTGTTGCAGCATGGAGTTTGCTGTTATGAAAGAGACCCAGGGTTCCTAACTTTGTTCACTGAAGACAAGTGGATGCATCCGTGGAAACATTAGTGTCAAATGTGAGCTTGATGAAATCTAGAATCACCTTAGATACAGGCCTCAGGGCATGATAGAAAGAAACTATCTTGATTGGGTTAAAGGTTTGGGAGGACCTAACCACTGTGGGATCCATGGACTAGGATCCAGGGTTGTGCAAAATGGAGATGGTCATATGAGTACAAGCATTTAGTGGTTTCTCTTCCCTCTGTTGACAAAATTTATCAGGCAATGCAAGCTCAATGTTCTCAGATCTCCATGCCATGATGAACTATTCCTTTAAAGTGTGTGCCAAATAAATCTTTTTTCTAAATTTCTTTATTTAGGTATTTTGTTTGAGCTACAAGACTTTGATAACTTGTAAACTTGGATAGAAAATTGATACCAGGAGTTGGGTCATTGCTATAATTATCCTGGTCACATGGGTTTTAGGCATGTGAAAGTGTTTTGTGGCTAGAATGTGGAAGAATTTGGTCCTTCTATGCTGAAAGCAGAGCTTATGGGTACATTCTTTTGGAAGCAGAGAAGACAAGAATGCTGAGAGAGGGGGTAGAGGCCAGTTCATGTCACTTTTAGAGAGGAGGAAGATTTCCGTTGAAACTGTAAAAGGTGCCATTCATGAGACAATTTGGCCAAGAATCTAGTTTCGGTGCATAAATGTCCTCAATATGAGTAAAGTTGAATTTAAATATAAAATACTATTTGGCAGGAAAAATTCCAAGACAGAAAACATTGACCCTGATTCAAAAAAGAAAAATCAGTTGTAAATATTAGAGATCAGCATCACTGCAGGGAAAGTACAGTGACAATAGGAAAGGTGTCCTGAGGGCAAAATCTAACTCTTCATGGGCTCATCTTGTGAACAATAAAATTAATTTAAAGACAGAAAGCCTTAAGTGGTCGTGTTCCCTGTTTCACAAATGCAAATCCCAAGAAAGTGTTTTCCCATGATCAGCACATCATTTAGCTTTGGGCTAGGGTAATCACACCTCAAGCTATCAGCAGAACTCGACAGTGTCTTCCCTATAGTTTTTAGGCATGAAAGATGCTAGATTGATGGGTCATTGAGTCATGCTGTGCTGCAGGAAATCCTACAGCCAATACCCTTTATGTTACCCACCCACTTGGGCGTGGCCTCTTATACTATTTATGCCATGTAAAACATGCATCTGGCCTCTTTTTTGGCTGCAGGATTCAGTTCCTGTTCTCTGTTCCAGCAGAGGATTCTGATTTGTGAGTCTACCCCTAAATAATATTTATTTATTTATTTATTTATTTATTTATTTATTTATTTATTTTTCTCGATTCTGAGCTACTGTGGGATTTTTTTTTTATTAATTTTTTATTGAGAAAAAAAAAACGTTTCCCCCGCCTCCCCGCCTCCCATTTCCCTCTCCCTCCTTCCACCCTTCTCCCCCTCCCCCCACTCCTCTCCCCCTCCCTCTCCAGTCCAAGGAGCAGTCAGGGTTCCCTGCCCTGTGGAAAGTCCAAGGTGCTCCCCCCTCCGTCCATGTCTAGGAAGGTGAACATCCAAACTGGCTAGGCTCCCACAAAGCCAGAACTTGAAGTAGGATCAAAACCCAGGGCCATTGTCCTTGACTTCTCATCAGCCCCCATTGTTCGCCATGATCAGAGAGTCCGGTTTTATCCCATGCTTCTTCCGTCTCATTCCATCTGGCCTTGGTGAGCTCCCAATAGATCAGCCACACTGTCTCAGTGGTTGGGTGCACCCCTCGTGGTCCTGACTTCCTCGCTCATGCTCTCCCTCCTTCCACTCCTCGATGGGAACTTGGGAGCTCAATCCGGTGCTCCAGTGTGGGTCTCTGTGACTATCTCCATCCATCCCCAGATGAAGGTTCTATGGTGATATGCAAGATATTCGTCAGCATTGCTATCGGAGCTCAGGATCTTCTCTCTGTGTGTGCGCATGTCACTGTATTTTTATTTGTTTTTGAGGTTTTCAACTTATTCCTGCTTGATTTCTTCCTCTGCTGTTTTCTCTTGTGGGCTTGCTGTGAACTATGAATATCTTTGACCTGGGGAAACCTGGGGGTGCTGAACTTTGTTTCTATTTAATCTTCTCCTATTTGCTGGAGCTGCCTGTGTTTCTGTTCTAATTTTCAATACTTCTTTAGCTGTTGTGTCTCCCCTCTCATGGCTCTCATCACTTTTATAATGAGGACATCTGCTGTGAGCTGGATTCTCCTGGTGTCTATGGTGGACTTATTCTATTGCTCCTTGTAGCCAAAGAAGTAACTGACCTCAGTAGCCACTTGTACAACAACAGATTCCTTGATGTTGTGTTTTCCTTACTTAATCACAGTCTGGCTGTATAGTCTAATTTCCTCTTGCATTCCAAATTGGCCTCCAGAGAGCTGTAGTAATGGCTTCCATCATGAGATATTTCACAGGAAATCTTATATTTATTAAAATATCTTCTGAAGGAATCTTTGGGGATGACTGAGGTTGGGAAAATCTATGAGTCTCCCTCTTTCCTTTGGACACCACCATTCTATGGCTTCAGTTCTTAAATTTAATCTGGAGGCATCATTTTCTTCCTGCTTGTAGCAATGTAGTGGAGTGTTGGTAAATCTTGGGCACCAAATGATCCTTGTTATTTTTCTTTCCAACAATCCCTTCACATTGTTCAATTTATTCTGTTTCCGGCTGGACTCTTGTGAGATATGCTGTGTAAGGAGCGCTTATTAATCACCAGTTAATATAGCTACTGAGAATATCACTTTCCACTCAGGGTCTCCTTTAGTTAACACAGAAATAAAGTATAAGGCTTGGAAACATGTGCTTCAAAAAAAATACATCATAGACAAAGGGATGACAAAACATCTTGGTGTCCATCTTCACAACCTGCTCTGCCCTGCTAAGGAAGTCATAGACCTTTCCTCATCACCCAGAACCCTACACTGTCCTATATGACCTCTCAAGTCCTCCATTTCCACCACCCTACTCCTTTTTTCGAGATAGGGTTTTTCTCTGGAGCCATGGCTGTCCTGAAGCTCACTTTGCAGACCAAACTGGCCTCGACCTCATAGAGATCAGCCTGTTTCTACCTCCTGAATGCTTGGATCAAAGCCATGCATCATCACTGCCTGGCCTCCACCCTACTACCTATCCTTCCCTTGGTTACCTTGGAGATCCACAAAGTGAGGGAGGTGCACAGCAGCCACAGCTCCCTGCTCAGCCTTGATATCAAACAGAGGTCCAACCACCATGTGACTGTCCTGCAAGGGAGTCTTGTCCAGGTGTTGGCTCCAGGCACAGAATCCAATCTCAATGGTAACTGCCCTTGTTACCACAAAGGAGAGTCCTATGTTGGCACAGTGGTAGGAACCATCCACAGGGAACTCAACTCTAGAAGAGGGAGAGGCAGACACCAGTGAACACCACCTCTGTTCATCTGCTGGATGCAGGCCAGGTGCAGGGTTGGGGACAAAACAGACTTAAGCCAGATGGCTCTGAGTTCTGTTTCCTCTGTGGTCTGTAGGTGGATCCCTGACTAAATAAGTCATTGAATACCCAAATCTGTTTCTTCTTCTGTACATAGGAGTAATGACAACACCATCTTCTAGACCTGAGTACTGAGTGTTCTAGAGTAAACCTACAGGTGACACACACCTGGAGCAGTTAGCTATTCCTCTGATGATGATGATGATGGTGATGAAAGTGGTGTGTGTGTGCGTGTGAAGAGTTCTGGGGCTCAATGTAGGACCTTGTGTACACTAGGCAAGGGCTCTACCACTAAGGTACACCTTCCTTCAGATTTTAGTGTTTATATTCCTTAAGAATATATTTCCCTAAAATAAGAGTCTATGTGCAATTATTAGTGGTAAATACTTGTCCCTGAAACAATGCTTTACCAAGATCTTTAGAGATTTTCTCCAGGCTTCCTGCCTGGTGACTGGTAGGTGGACAAGAGTCAGATTCTGTAGGAGGAAGTTAAAATGACAGTTTCTCTAGCTGAGACAGTGGCTGTGACAATGTTGGAGGAGGATCCAGGTTATGTCAGATACCGTGACTGTGGGTATAGTCACTCATTACTCATGAGACTATAATTCTCAGAGGTCAGGGCTGCAGTATGCATCCTTTTGTTCTCAACTCCTACTGGGTTCTTGGCACACAGTGGTTGTTAGTAAGCAGAAGTGCAAGACTACAGGGATTTAAGGGAAATCCAAGAGACAGAAGAAACCAAATATAATCATGGCAGGGATGCTGCTTACACCATGATTAAAACAACCAGCAGAAAGTGCACATTTCAGATAATGAGCAAAGTTTAGTACAGATCGTTTAGATGGAATGAAGGACTCAGGCCAGCTCTGTTGATGTGGTAATGGTGTGTTGGCCATGGAAGATGAGGTCCTGTTTTAACTAAAAGGGAGGTGTAGGGATGGGGAAATGTATGTGTGTAAAATCTCATGTCCTGGACTCATACTACTGTGACAGTGATGACAAAGGGGGAATGTGAGTAGTTGAAACAATCTTGGAATAATGGTTGCTGGAACTGAGTAATTGGACAGGGAACTTCTTGTGCTCTCCCGTTTTGCACATTTAGGAAAAAAAAGTATGAAAAAGATACCCATTTATAAAACAGCTCAGACTTCTTATTCCCATCCTGGCCCTGCCTTCTGCATTAGTGAGGGGAGGAGAGGACACAGTAGAAACTAGGTTAAAAAAATGTGTGGAAAATGTGCTGGGAAAGTCTCCTTTTCCAGGCTGAGCTCACTCACCTGTACAGGTTTCTTTCTCTGTCAATCACCTCTGTAGTCACAGGTCCTGTAGGGCCCAAAAAGTCATCTTCAGTCCCCAGTGGTTCCATGTGTCTGTGTTCTGGAGAGGCAGGAGAATATGGATGGAAGGTCATTAGTGGTGCAAATTATGAACACCAGTTCTCTAGAAGATGCCAGACTGAGGTCACTCCATGTTGTCCAGTCTCATTTCCACAGAAATCCCCAGTGTTGGAACATGGCTAAACACTTTCCAGGTTTCCCATTCTAGGTTTTAGTAAGAAATGTGCCCATAGTTTTCATCACTGTTCATGAGCCTTCCTGCATACTCTTAATTTGCATATATATACAAATTAAGAGTATTATTTTATTTTATTGTCTTTTCACTGTACTCCTTAAGCAACTATCCCACCATAATATCTGCTTCCATACCAGCTGCAGTATTTTCTTTCTTACTGGTCTATATGTATTGATTTTCCTAGCGTGTCTCAAGTGAGTATGTTAAAAATAGAGAAAAGAATGTTGCCCAAAATATAGATGAGCAGGGATAGGGAGATGAGTCCCAGGCCATAGCATCTAGGAATGAGACCCAGAATCCTGGTTTAGAGCTGGATGCAAGTCACAGACTTGAGAAAGGGTCATCAGCAGGCCCCATGAAGGCAAGGAGAGAAGGAAGCAATATTCCTTCTAAGTTCTAGGTGTGGAATGCCTTACATGGGTGGCACTCTTATTAGAGAGCCTGTACAGTTCCATGTCAGAGACAGGGGCATAAAAATTATGACCACTTCAAGAACATCTGTGGCAGATAATATTTTTTTCATAAAACAGAGACATTGATCCAATGAAATTTCAAAAATATCTTTTCCTCAGCAAGATCTTCACAATGACAACACTAGTTGATAAGCGAATGTGGATGGCAGAGATTTCATAATGCCCCACTGCTAAATGAGAACTTATAAGCGATCAATAGCTGGCAGGAGAGGGATAAAATCAGTATTCTCCAGGAAAAGATTCCTAATAGGCGATCAGTCCCCAGTGGTCAACATGAAACATATATATGAACAACTGTAAATGGACTCATCAGGTTGTATTTATTTATACACATGTATGTAAATATACATGTATTTAACAATAATATTAAAGAACAGCTCATGAATTTGAGACAGAGTTGGTTGGTGGGACACAGGAGTTGTTGAAGCAGGCAGACTGAGGGCTAGAAATGATGTAAATATAGTACTTGTGTATTAAATTTTTAAAAAGATATATAAATAAAAAAAGAAGTGATGACTTCCTCCCACAGATGTCCCTTCATTTGACAATCATGATGGCCTGGGACTGAACCTGTCACGTACCTGACTGTAGTCTCTGCTGCTTGAATGAAGTCAGGCTGTCACCCATTTCTTCTCCACCCGGGTTCTTAGTAGGGACCATCACATGTGGCTTCCTATGCACAGACATGTTATTTTTTTCAGATGTCAGGAGAAACCATAGAAAACAGAGTTGTGTACCCAATATTTTGACATAAAATCCAACTCATCTGACTTTGAACTTGGTCCCATGATTCTTCTCAGGACAGAACTCTATGAAGTCCCCATCCTCTCAGGCATCCATGCTGCTAGAGCAGGGATCGTCTCAACCCCTCCTTTGCTTTGAGTGTGTTCCCCAGTGTTTACTCATTAGAAAGTTAACCCCAATGTCCCAGTGATGACAGGCTGAAGATTAAGACACAATGAGGTCACAAGTGCTCTGCTCTCATGAAGGGGTTAATGGCATCATCACAGGAGTAGACTCCTGTGACCTGACAGGACTTGTCACAAAAGCCACATGGTGGACTTTTGTTCTCTGAGAATTTCTGTATCTTTTGAAAATGTAGTTTTGGCTTTCCTTGTTCCAGTATTTAGGTTTACTAGTGCTTACCATTGTCACACTTGTTGTGTCCAGAGGACTCATCTCTAACTCACCTTTCACATTCTTTTTTTCTGATCAAAGAATTAATATAGGCATGTTATATGATTCTATTTTTGCTAAAAGCTAAATGAAACCTCCCCACCACACAGAACCCTTCCTCACATTGGTTTTTGTGGTTCCTGGTTGCCTGGATCTATTTGTCTTTCCCATTACCTCAGGACACATTTCCCACCTCAGCTCTAGACTAGCCACATAGAGGCTGGGTTGACCATTAGGAATTATGTGTCCACTCCTTACCATGTGCTGGAGATGAGCAGCTGTGGATTCTCTGTCTGCAGGGCCCTGAGCTCCATAATCACTGGGTCACTGAGAGGGGCCAGGTCCAGCCTGTAAGCACAAGACGGGGCTATTTTTTTTCTGGGATCCACCACAGGAACATGAGGTCTCAGGGTCCAGGATCCTAGATTCTTTTGTCTATAGTTGGAGCAAGGGAGGAGCTTTATTAAGTTTATTCTTGATCCAAATCCAAGACAAAGAATGGAGAACAGCAAGCTTAGCAGACAGAGATGTGTCCATGACACAGTCTCAGTGGGGTTGGTCAGTGTTCAGGCAGATCTGAAGCTAGGATGAGGACTTCTGGAATTTTCCAGAGCTGAAATGAGGGGTTGGCCCTTTTTACCCCTCCACCACAAGGTAGTCATTGGAAACAGACTCTTCCAGGGAAGGGAACATAGACATAGATGAGGGGACTTATATTGACAATGGACCACAGAGTTGCTATCAGCATTCCCAGCAGATAGAGGTCATGGCCATATCCCCATAGGCATTTTGGATAGAGGACCACCTCAGGCTCCTGTAGTGAAACCCTATGACCCCCCAGGGCTTCAGCCACTTTCTGTTCTAGAGCTTTCTCTAACTCTTCCTTTGCCTAGACTTCTGTCTCCAGGTTGGCCCAACCAAAGTCCAATTCTCTATCAGGCCTACTGAAAGCCCTCATGGACCATCCAATAGACAATAAATAAATTGTTGTAAAGGCCCTCTTACAACAATACATTCTCACAATACTGTTGACTACATAGCGTTCAGCAGAGTTTGGCAATAGTGTCATGCACTGATGGTAGATCTTTATCTTTCTCTTCCCACACAGGTTTAGCAGGACAGAACCTTGTGTGTTTGTGATTGTATCCCTAGGTGCCAGACAAATGCTTACTTAGGACAGAGGGTCCTAATATGGATGCATGGCTATATGTATTCATGAATGAATAAATGATTGAATCACTGTCCTGGAGTAAGGCAAACCTGGGAGTCTGGTAAGGTAATAGCCTGGCTAATACATATGACTGCACAGTGCCCAGCTACCTACCTGGTATTTGTTTTTACATATGTACACTTTATGTCATTAGAATCCATGAGGTGGGTGTGACATTCCACCCAATAGATGAGGAAACTGAATTTTACAGAATATGGTGACTTGCCCAAGTCTCAGGTATAAGTGGCACAGCTGGTCAGGAGCCACTCTGACTATGCATTCCCCCTCCCATTTCTTTTCCATATCCATGTCCCTTCTTTTGCCCCTGCCTAGAATGGAAATCCTGGGTTTTACTTACCGCAGGATTCTGAGTTTGCAGGCGGGATTCCTGAGCCACTGACACAGCAGGCTCACACCAAGGTCTCCCAGGTCATTCAGCTGCAGGTCTAGCTCAGTCAGGCTGGAGCTGGCACTGAGCACTGGGGCCAGGTCCTTACAGTGGCTGAATGTGAGGCCACAGTTGACAAGCCTGCATGGAGATGCTCACCGTCAGATTCTCCAGGGATCACTGCTCTTGGGAAACTCTTCTATGGTCTCCCTTTGTGACCCTGGCATGCCGTGTTAGCAGTGCTTAGCTTTTCTAGTGCCTTTTCTAGTCTGGGTGGATAATTCCATGCTTTCCAGGACTGAGCTGCAGAAGCATGGAGTACAGGTTGAGACCCAGTGCTCTGCTGTGACTGGCCATGACAGACTTCCATGAGACCCAGGACAGCTCACTGATTTGTTTCAAGAGTCATCTGAAGTGACATTCACCAATAGAATAAGGACATGACTCATTTGTTATGGGAAATCATAGTAAACATTGAGTCTATAGAAACAGCAAAGGGCTGGTTATAAGGGCAGAGAGCAGGAGGAGGTGGGGATGCCATTCCCCTGCCTGGAGCTTTCTTCCCTCGGCTTCATTTAGCCTCCTCCTCTGTGCTCTTCAGTTCTCCTGTAGCTGCTTCCTCAGGATGTTTGTCGCACTGAAGCCCTCATGGGCCTGTTGTTAGCGATAGCTGGTGGGGCTCCCTGATGAATATCAGTATTTCATGATCTCTAAGAATAGAACCCATTTTCCATTTCTTTATCATAACATTCTGGCCTCTGTTATAGGTGTGGTCAAAGGCTTTGGTGAATATGCAATGAATATAAAACCTCACCCTAGACCCAGCTTTGCCTCTGTTCTCCTGTCATCTGTCTCTGCTTCAGAGAAGAACCCAAAACAGACTCACCACAATGTCCTTAGTTGGCATCCAGGGCATCTCAGGGTCCTACAGAGACTATGCACTGCATACTGGCTCAGTGGATTTCCACTTAGGTCCAGTTCCTGCAGACTTCCTGTGAACTCAAGAGTGGAGAAGAGAACCTGCCAAGTGGCTTTAGTGATCTGAGTCCACCTGGACCTGAGGGAGAGAGATATTTGGTGGACGTGATTCATGTGCGCATGGTCTGATGTGCACAGCCCCACAAGGCAGAGTAGGTTTCTATCTGTCTGAGCACCAGGACTCAATATGCCATCCCAGGATTCACCAGCTTCTACCTGCTCCTTTGCTCCAACATCTGGATCCTTTCCTGGATGGTTTCTCATCTACATCCTTACCATAGCATTCTGTGTGCTCATTTTGTGTGTCTGTTTGTGACTCAGCCTGGGTGTGTTGGTGCCATTGTCAAAGGAGCAGCAGATGATGGTTAATATTTAAGGTGCCAACCTACCAGAAAGACATTCTCTGAGGGGAAACCTCATTAAGCCAGGCCATGCTGCAGACTCCAAAATATCTTTTGCCTCTGTCTGTAACTTCACATGTGCTACTAATTTCCCTACCTCATAGCATGTTTATCTCATGAACACATACTGACCTACTGGGCGTTTTTATCTGGTTATTGTCAAGAAGAATACTCCTTCTTAAGCTGAATTGTCTAATTGATATCAATAATGTTAGCTTATATAGAATTTTAATGAATAAAAATGCATGTAAAAATGATACACAGTCAATGCCTATAAAAATAGCTGAATTTCCCCCAACTACACAAACAGTTGTGCAATAGCTTAAAATAGCTTTAGATTAGATCAGGGGCCTTGTTAATGTTGTTTAAGATAAACAATTCCAAGAAAGTCAATTTTGTTTCTAAGAACATATAGCCAGCTTTCTGATTTGTCAAACTAAGGTTAAAAGTGCAGAGCAACCTAAGTGCTGCATGCAGTATCTTCTGCTAGGTCTGACTGGTAACCTAGGACAGTGATTAACTCTCCTTACAAGTTCCAAACCTTGGTTTTCTTATATGAGCATGTATCCTGAAGACTCAAAATTCAGCAAACTAACTGTTTTTTAAATACAGAAAATAATTTGACTTCATAATCCTGAGAAAGAGTTACAAGTTTATATTTTCTTGGTTTAATGCCACACACAATACAGAAAATACATTTTAAGATTTAAAATGGATTTAGATCACTATTACCAATTGAATGCCAATTGAGCTAATATTATCAGATTTATGGTAAAATGAGTCTAAACAAAACTTTATAAGTGACTCAAAGAATGCAGAGAAACACTGGACTCTGTGAGTCATAGATAATCCAGAATTTACAATTTCTTTTTACAGAATATCAGTTCAAAATGCTTACTTAGTTGTAAGTCAGTGTAAATTGCCTTTTTCCTACCTGGGAGAATACAGGGTAGAAGGTCGAAGGCAGGTAATACAGTCAGATATGTTCTAAGTACACAATTTTGGTTTCTTTTTTGGGTTGGGGCTATCCAGCAGTTTAGGATTATGACTCCTTTAAAATCCCTCATAAGATTACCCCTCAAGACAGGTACTTATGTGACTGATCCTTTCCTTGAAGTTGCAAGTTACAGCCCACCAATTGGGGAGCTAAGTGAGCAAAAGTGCTCCTTCCCTGCTCTGTGACAGGTTGTTTAGATTTACTGCATGTGAGTTGTCAGGGTGACTCTGAGTTTAATCATTTACTTAAGAAATGGTATGTGACCTTCAAATGTAACTCCTCTATTGCCTGAAAAGATTTTGTGGGGTGTTTGATGTGGGATGCCCCTCTGTATGTCTATATGTTGTAAATATGTTTTACTACCATTGGTTAATAGAGAAACCACTTTGGCTTGTGGCAGGGTAGAATGTAGCTAGGCAGGGAATCCAGGTAGATAAAGAGAAAAAGGGTGGAGTCAGGGAGACACCAGAAGTCACCAGAGAAGCAAGATGTGAGGTAACAAGCCACAAGCCTTATTGTAAAATATAGAATGATAGAAATGGTTTCATTTAGGTGGTAAAACCTAGTTAATAGTAAGCCTGAGCTAATAGACCTAACAGTTTTTAATTAATATTAAGCCTGAGAGTAGTTATTAGGAACTGGTGTACAGGAGAGAAACTTCATGTTGCAGGTATTTAAGCTGTAAAGAAAAAAGATGGAATATCATGAGCGGAACATCTTTAGAGAAAAAACATAAGAGAATATAGAAAGGAAACAATCAGGAAAGTGTATAAGGGTCTGTCTTCCCTAAACCTTTCAGATAGAAAAGACTTTGTACACTGACTCCTGTATTTACTTCAATACCCTGGACAGTCTAGTGACGGGGAAGGGTCATCTGTCTAGTTGTTACTTCCATTGGTTAATAAAGAGACTGCCTTGGCCCTTTGATAGGTCAGAGACTTAGGTAGGCAGAGTGTTGTAGTAATAGGAGCGGCGGGGCTGCGTCCCCAGCACCCCGGCTCCTTGGCTAGCTTATGCCCTGAAATAACAATACACAAACTGTATTCATTTAAATACTGCTTGGCCCATTAGCTTTAGTCCTTACTGGCTAATTCTGCTATCCCGATCAACCCATCTCTAATAAACTGTAGCACGGGTCTTACCGGGAAAGATTCAGCATGTCTGACCTGGTGGCTGGCTGCATGGCTGCATGTCTGCCCTGGAGAGAGCTGCATGGCGTCTCTGCTCCAGAGCGCAGAGCTGTCGAGTCTGAGCTCACTTCCTCTTCCTCCCAGCATTATGTTCTGTTTACTCTTCCCACCTATCTTTTAACCTATGAGGGCCAAGCAGTTCCTTTATTACTTAGCCAATAAAATCAACAGATTGATATATGACACTCCCACATCAGCAGAGTAAACAGAACAGAATGCTGGGAAGAGGGAAGTGAGGTCAGACACGATAAAGCTCCGACCCAAGATGGACGTAGGCTAGAATCTTCCCGGTAAGCCACCACTTTGTGGTGCTGCACAGATTATTAGAAATGAGTTAATCAAGATGTGAGAGTTAGTCAGTAAGACTATGGAGATATGGGCCAGGCAGTGTTTAAATGAATACAGTTTGTGTGTTGTTATTTTGGGGCATAAGCTAGCCAGGTGACTGGGAGCCAGGTGACAGGAAACGGCCCGCAGCTCCTTCTACAGTCTAGGAGTTGATTCTTCTCTAGACTGCAGTACAACTGCTCCACTGTGTGTGAACAGGTGGCTAATATCTTTTCTTTTTAATCTAGAGTCCTTGGGGGGACCTTGTTAATTAAGACAGCCTCTTCCTTTTGATGTGAAATTACCAGCTTTCATTTGGAGCGGAATTCTAGAGTCACAAAAAGGAAAACTGGAAAGGGGGTGGGAAGACCCAGCAATACCACTCTTGGGCATATACCCAAAAGATGCCCAACCATACTACAAGGACATCTGTTCAATTATGTTCATAGTAGCATTATTTGTAGCAGCCAGAAACTAGAAACAATCAAGATGCCCCTCAACTGAAGAATGAAGAAAATGTGGCATATTTACACAGTAGAGTACTACATAGCGGTAAAAAACAATGACATCTAGAAATCTGCATGCAAATGGATGGAATTAGAACAAAACCATCCTGAGTGAGGTAACCCAGACCCAGAAAGATAAACATGCTATGCACTCACTCATAAGTTGATACTATCTGTAAAGCAAAGGATATTGAGCCTATAGTTAATGATCCTAGAGAAGCTAAGTAACAAGGTGAGCTCTAAGAAAAACATACAAGAATCTACCTGGAAAGGGCAAATAGCAAGATCTCCTGACAAAATTGGGAGCATGGGGGTGGGTGTAGATGGGAGAGTAGAAGGAAAAGAGGCCGAGAGAAGCGGAGGAAGAAAACTTGAGGGATCGGGATAGTCAAGATGTAGGAAGTACAGACATGAGAGCAAGAAAAGAGATATTTTATATTTTGATTGAGGTAGCCATTATGGGACTAGCAAGAAATCTGGCACTAGAGAAATTCCCAAGAATCCACAAGGATGACCCCAGTTAAGAGGAGAGGGTGCCTGAACTGGCCTTGCCCTCTAGTCAGATTGACAAATTTCTTAAATGTCACATAGAACCTTCATCCAGCAACTGATGGAAACAGAAGGCAGAGACCCGAAGCAGAGCACTGGGCTGAGCTCCCAAAGTCCAGTTGAAAAGTGGGAAGAGTGAGATTAGGAGCAAAGGGGTCAAGACTGTGATGGGAATACCCATTGAAACAGCTTACCTGAACTAATGGGAGCTTACCACAACCCCAGTCAGACAAGGAAGAAGCCAGCATAGGTCCAAACTAGTCCCTCTAAATGTGGGTGATAGTTGTGTGGTTGAGGCAGACTGCAGGGCCACTGGCAGTGGCACCAGGACTTATTCCAACTGCTTGTACCAACTTTTAGGGAACCTCTTCTCTTTGGATGGAAACCTTTCTCAGCCTAGATATAGTAGGGAGGGCATTGAACCTTCCCTTAGCAGTGTGCCTTACCCTCTCTGGAGAATGGATGGGGGTGGAGTGGGGAGGAAGGTGGATAGAATGGGAAGACAGGAAGAGAGGGAACTAGGATTGGTATGTAAAATTAAAAAAAAAGATAGTTTGTTTTCATTTCAAATAAGAAAAATAAAATAAATAAAAAATTAAAAAAAGATTTGCCGTTGTCATGGTGTCTCTTCATAGCAACACAAGCCATAAGACAGTGTATATATGTTTATATGCTTGCTTGTTTGTGTGCACTCTATGTTAGCAGAAACCTGCAGAGACTTGAAGCAGGGTATTGGAACCTCTAGCAATGTAGATAAAGGTGGTTGTGAGCCATCTGATGTGGGTGCTGGGAATGAATCCACACTCTTTGCAAGAGTATCAGGATCGCTTAATGGTGGCACCAGTCTCTCAGTCCCAACAGGATGATAGTTTTGATGCATGTTTAATACATACACTGACTGAGCATGGAACTTCAGAATGTGCTAATATGAAACAAGAGGCATCATTATAAACCACACACAGAAGTGTTCACTATGGTAGTTAGAAAGAAAATGGCCCCCAAAGAGAGCTTCAATTTTACTAGGTGTGGACTTGTTAAAGGAGGTATGGTCTTGCTGGAGGAATTGTTTCATTGTGGAGGCGGGTTTTGAGGTCACATATATGCTCAAGCCACGCCCAGTGAGACAATCTACTTCTAGCTGTCTGCTTATCAACATGTAGCAGCTACCTCTCCAGCACTGTGTCTACCTGCAAACTGCCCTGTCCCACCGTGATGATAACTGGCTGAACCTCTAAACTGAAAGCGAGCCCCCACAATCAAATGTTTTCTTGTCATGATGTCTCTACACCAACAGGAGCCTGAACTAAGACACTCGCCCTGCCATCCTTTATTCCTTGACTTTAACCAAGGTCCACCCATTTTCCTTATGTGCAATGGCTTCCTACTTCTCTCTCTGCCTTGTCTGATTTTCCCCTCAATTTTACTATGTCACTATTAGTAAAAGCCTCTCCCTATCCCATGGGGTTGTCCCCAGGTTGTGAAGGCCACTGTCCCTGCAAGCATGCTGGTGTTCCTTGTTTCTCTGGCCCTATCTGGTCTCTGTCTCTGAACTCAGAATTCTTCTGAAGCTCCACATCAGGCCACTTCTACTTGCATTATCTGTATCAAAGTCCCTCAAGATTTACTTCTTTATAACCATAGACACTTAGAAACAACTTATACTGGCCAAGAGCAGGAAAAAAATCAATTTACTAAGATATTCTCTCTAAGCAATATCAGAAGGCTACTCAGAATGGTGAGTACTAAACCTTTAGTACCAGAGAAGATAGTCTTGATTCATTAAACAAATAACCATGAATATAAGATAACAGAAATTGTGTGGCTCAGGAATCCTATAGAAATTATATACAGAAAAGATTAAAGGGGATGTAATATTTCTTCTTTCATGCTGTGGATCAAACCTAAGGTCTTGGGCTTATTAGGTGAGGTATTTTGAATGAAAGGTCACCTAGACATGCACATTTGAATGCTTGATCCTTAACTGGTGGTTCTCTTTGGGGAGGGTTAGGAGGTGTAGCTTTATGGGAGGAAATACATCACTGGGGATAGGATTGAAGATTTCAAGGCCCTGCGCCACACCCAGTACATTCTTTGTGCTTCCTGCTTGTGGTTCAAGAAATAAGCTCTCAGCTGCTACTCCAGTCATCATCCTTTCCCTCTGCCGCGATGGACCCTGATCCCTCTGGACCAGAAGCCCAGATAAACTCTACTATAAGTTGCCTTGGCCATGGTGCTTTTCACAGCAACAGAAAAGTATCCAACAGAGTAGGCAATCTCTGTACCAAATGAGTAAGATCCTTAGTCAATGACATTTTGAGACAACAGCACACTATGTATGTAGCCCAGGCTAGACTGGGACTTCTGACCTTCTTGTGTCAGCCTTCTGAGTTTGGGATGACGTGTGCATACACAATATTTAATGCTACTATCTAAGAAATAGAATTCTGTAGAATACTAATTTTCTGTTGTTTTGATAATTGATAAATTTTCAGTCGTCTACAGAAGTATATTTTTATTATTCCATTCTATTAATATAAAATAAGAGTCATTGAGACAACTTCCTACAAGTATATAACACGGTTTAATTACATTTGTTTTCTTTGACCAGTTTTCCCTCCTCTCCTCATCCTCTTCCTGTTCTCTAACCTTTGCTCCACTACTTTTAAGATATTTATTTTTCACATGGGTTCTTGCTGTGTTATTCAGATTGGGTGTCAAAGTCTTCCAAACTAGATAACTGTTGTTTCTGATTATTTCAACAGTCACACCCTGTGTAATTAGAGTAGTTGGTTTTCTTCTCTTCCAATTTTGAAATCCTTGGGAGAACAACTGTATTTCTCCTCTTGCAATTGATTGGCAGGGCCTGGTATTAAGTCAGTGCTTAATGAAACATCTAAAGAGGAGAGAGGCACATGTTGAAACTGGTTTACCACTTCTGCACAGTGAAAGGGGATCCTGGAATACAAGGTCTACATTGCTGCTGGGATCGGTGGACATTAGGACACCCTCAAGCTGAGTGTCAGGCTCATGCTGCTTTCATTGACACATATAAGAAAAGCATCTCATCAGGAAAAATATAGGGATTCTAATAAATATGCCTTCTGGGGAGGGAAGACCTCAGGACAAGGTATTTGTCATGGGTGGGAAGATGGTGCCTGCAGGAGCTGGATGAGGTTTCTCTCAGAGAGAAAGCATGATGAGTGACAGGACCAGTAACTGTGGGTCATTTGAACCTTGTGAAGGGCGAAGAGGATTTGAATTAGAGAAGGTGGGTGGTCCTTACCAAGCTTATACCTCAATTGCATAGTTAGCTACACAGAGGCAAACAGAGAAATGTGGTCAGATTCAGCAGTTAGATCTCGCTGGTGACCTGGATCCTGATGACCTGAAACCAACTAAGAGTGCTGCTGGTGCTCAGAACATGTGTGCTCATGCAATCCACAGGGAAGCTAGAGAGAGGGCTGTGTCTGGATACTCACAGAACCATACTGGGGACCACTGGCCTTTGTCCCTGTTGTCCACAAGCGTTCAGCCGAAGCCTTTTCACATGGTGGCAGAACTTAATGCAGAAAGTGACCACCATGAGTTCCACATCTGTCTGGACCACCAGGTGGTTAATGCTTTTCTGGAACACTGGGTGTAGCATATCCACTGAGGTATGCACCCTTGTTCCCTGAAAAATGTACATTACATCTGTCGGAAAATCCCCATCCTGAGTCTCATACAGACAATGGAGTAAACCCAGAGGATATGGTTGATGGTGTTGGGTTTCCTTTAGGATGTACCGTTGTAAGTACAACCCTGTCTTCTGAAGCAAACTGCAGGCAAAGATATTTTGCATTTCTCCTATTCCTCTTTTACTTGAAAGACCAAATAGGAAGCGCACAGTGGGTGCCTCAAAGAGGTCATGTCTTCCATAGACTTCCTTTAGTGCTTCCACAGTTCTGTAGACATTCATATAACCATGTCTTGGCACATTATTCTCCAATACATAGGACATTGCTGCAAAGAATTCCTGGAGATACAAGTGGGTAAATCTGTAACTCAGAGATCCAGGATGCTTTCGAAGGATGCCAATCTTCAGGAAAGTGGCAATGTCATCATCAGCCAATCCTTGGATCTGAAAATCTCTCTCACTGAACAGGGTTCTTCTTTGGCAGATTCCCTCAGCAGCCAGTGAGCAGAGTTCTCTGAGCTGGTTCCCCAGGGCATGACCTGAGAGAGCCTGGGAAAGATATTTCAGGTAGAGCTCTGTGGTGGTCTGTGAGGTCAGTGAAAGGTCTTCTCCCAGATCCATCTGCTGCTTCAGGCAGGTGCAGACCAGCCAGGACACCCAGGGTACCACACACAGTGTTGAGAGCACTGGGTTTGACTTAACCAAGTAAAAAGCTGCCATTGCTTCTCTTTCCTCTGCGAAATATTTGTAGATGTATTTCTTCCGTCCAGACTTAGAGAAGCCCAGGACTTCCACCCAACGTGGCTGCCCCAAGGAAGGAATGAACTTCTTCAGATCTGTGGTTCGAGCTGTGAGCAGCAAGGAAGCCTGAGGCAGGACAGATTTCCCCAGCAAACTGCCCAGCAGTGTGTGCACAGGTTGTATCTGGTTCCAGTGCAGGCAGAACTTGGGATTCTTATCTTCTAAGACCCATGCTGGCTCATCTATGCCATCCAGGATGAAGAGCAGCTTCTCATGGTGAGACAGGATCTCCCTGATGGGAGCTGCAGGCACAGTCTGGTCTTTTGCTATGAGCTCAGCCAGACTCAGCTGCTTGCACTGGGCCAGCTCCCTGCAGCTGAAGTAGAAGACATGCTGGAAGCGATCCCTGTAGAGCTGGCCTTCCCCCCATGCTCTCCTCACCTCTCTGGCCAGTGTTGACTTCCCAGTCCCAGCCGCCCCCTCTAATACAACAAGTTGAGGCTCTTTCTGGATTTCTTGACTTAGGCAAAATAAGTCTTGGATCTCAATCAGATGTCCTCTCTCCTCTTCTTTATATTTATGCCAGCTTTTCCAAATCAGGGTTTCCCAGCCTCTTGGGCAAGGTTTTTGTAGAAGTAGTAGCTGCGTGAAATTTTGCAGCATATCATTTGTTTTCCGGATCTGTGTGGGGTAAAGGTTTTCTCTTCTTTTGCTCTGACGTATTTCTGAAATGTTAAGGGAGAGAAAGATGGATCATAAATGAATACATTAGGGTTGTTTATTCCTTAATTCATTCTTTCCTTCTTTTCTTTCTTCCACCCTTCAACAACTGTATAAATTTAGGCATCTCTCTAAGTTTTACAACATACTGGATATAGATCCTGGTGCCAAAATGTGAGCTTTAGAGCAGAAGAATATAGTTCAAATCTTCCCTTGAGTAATAACAATAATAATGCTGTATGATGTTAATTCACACTTCAGATATTTATTGATGTCTTACTCTGTGCAAGACCTGCTCTTGGGGCTGAGTATAAAGGGTGAGTTCACAGACACAACTCTGTCCTCATTCTGTCTATGGGATGATCCAGTAGCTCTAATGAGCTCAGCTTTCCCATCTGTAATTTGGGGGCTGTAGTCTCTCCTGTAGGAGGCCATGGAGTACTGGGGAGATTACAGACAGTGGAGCCAATGTCTGTTTCTGATATTATCCCATTGTCCCCCTTCATTTTAGTACTGACAACATCATTCTGTAAGTCCTGAGATTTTTGGGTCTGTTGGGATGGTATTAGGATGCCTTAGAGTATATATGTTTTGGGACTTCAACTTGGTCCCCTGTCTCTAGGCCTGGCAACTCCGGGCATATTTTTCTTTGCATTCCAGATATTGGTAACAACAAGACTTGTCTGTGACTACTGTTTGGATGTCTTTAGTTCCCACTGAAATTTATGTTGAAACTAGTGTTGAAATTCAGTTGCCAGTGTAGTATTACACGGACAAGGGTCTAGTGTAAGTGTTTGGAGTCATGGCGGTAGGCCCCTTAATAGTTGACCAATACTTTTCTTCTAAGAATAGGCAAGGGCTCCTTTTCTGTCCTGCAGGCACATGATTGCCTGTATACTTTTTCCTTAAGCAGAGCACTCACAGTCTCTACTCTTGGACTTCTAGACTCCAGAGTGTAGTTAGACATACAAGTTCTATAGAAAAAAAATCCTTTAATTCATCACTCAGAAGACAGAGGCAGGAGAATCAGGAGCACACGGCCACCATTTTTATATGGTGAGTTTGGAAGCATCCAGGCCTACAATCAATCAGTCAATCAATTACACAAACAAATAAACAACAAGAATAACAAAAGTTACCCAGTCTCTGTTTTCTGTCCTGGCAATGGAAAACAAACACATTTGCTCTTGATGTAACCTGCTCCACCATTTGCACAGCACACTTTGCAGACTTCCCCCATCTTGTCCTACCCTCTGTCCTCCAACCAGTGCATCTTGGGAGTCCTCTCTCCAGTTTTGGGCCTGACCACAAATCTCTTATCTGCATCTTATTTGTAAAGAACTCGAGACAAGGCAGACAGGAGAATGATCCATGGATCAGAATCCAAGTTCATCCCTCAGCAATTACAGGTTTTTCAAAGTACAAGCAGCTTCCCTTCCTTCCTTGGCCAAGGTGCTGCTGAAAATATGGTGAGAGCACAGACTGCAGCATCAGTTCACACAATTTGTCCTTGAAAGACTGGCTTCTGGGGCCACCTTGCCTCTGAATCCAGGATCTATAGATCTGATCTCATTGTCTTCTGTAGAAAGCCTTCTACCATCTCCTGAGTGCAGCAGGCTGCCCACTCATGTCTGTGGCCAAGGTCTACCTTCCTCAGACCATGTCTTCCTGAGGTGCCTTGAGAGGACTCAGCTCTTTCTAGGCCATGCTCTCCAAGACCTTCCAGCTGGGATATATCTGTTACCATGCACACATCTATATCCTCTTTAGTTCTTTAAAAAGTCACACTTTAAGACCATCTGGCACTGCAAGTTAACGTGGTTGAAGAAAAAACTTATGAACTAGATATATATCCCAAGAATCCCTGTATATGTTGTACTTGCATTGTGGCCCCTCTTATTCCAGGCTCAAAACGTTGACTCAAGGGATCCAAATAGTAAGAGGGATAGCTAGACTTGCTGCACTGACAAGTTCTGGGCATGAATGAGAGCCTCTGCCTCACTGAATATGGGAGAGCAGCTGAGTAAGATTCCAGACCTCAATTTAGGGTGGTCACAGACACACACACAGTGCAAACCCCCACATAAGTATGCCCCAATACACATGCACACATACACAGACACACACATACACACACACACACACAACCGCGCACATTAAAATACACATAAAAAAAGAAAAAGCCAATAAAAAATCCACAGGAAATGAATGGAAATGGGAAATATCTTACTTATTGAGGTAACCATGCTCAGAAATACAATTGATACATTTTCTCTGTCATATGTGGATTATATGTCATATGATATATGTTTTGTATATGATCTATATGTTTAGATATGAGTGTTTAATTTGTTATCTTTAAAGTTTTTTTAATAAATTTTGAGAATTTCCTATGTCCATACCATATTTATATTATTTCACCCTTCTTAGTCTCCTTTCTAGCTCCTCTTGTGTCTCCTCCTTCCCTCTCAAATTCACATTTTTTAAAAATTATTGTTGCATACCTTCATAATACATACATACATACAGGCACACACACATTCTGCTCAGTCTACTTCATGTTGCTTTTATGTATATAATGCTGACCACTTGGGATTGGATAACCTACAAGGGACTCATCTCTGGAGAAGAATGAGTCTCCCTCTATCAATAGCCATCAATTGCCTGTAGCTTTTCATCTAGAGGTGGGACCATGTCAGACTTATTTGGAGTGTCTCTCAAAGTCAGGAAAAGTATGATGAGCCTGGGAGATGGATAGGGTAAAAGATCTTAAGGGTTGCAGAGAGAATAGGATCCTTTTGATGTGAAAATGTTTGAGGTTTAAGTGGTTCAAGGTTTAAGTGAGGATAGGAATTAGTGACAAAGGAGAGGAGTGGGTGGGGATTGACAAACCAAAGCTAACAATGTATTAAAAGATCCTATGGCAACTCGCCACTTTGTAAGCTAATCAAAAAGATAGGTAAACCAAGCATGGCACATCAAGTTGAGGCAGGACTGAGCTCCTCCCCTTGAGTCAAGGCTGGGCAAAGTAATTCAGCATGAGGAACAGATCACCAAAAGGCAGCTAAGCACCAGGGACAGGTTCTGATCTCACTGCTGGGAACCTTACAAAGAGACCAAGCTACACAACTGTCACACACATGCAGAGGGCCTAGGTTGGTTCCATGATGAGCCATGCTTTGTTCAAGCCCATGGGAGGCCTGCCCTCTTTAAATGGAGAGGGAGGAGAAGTGGATGGGGAAGAGGGTAGAGTTAGGGAGTGGGAACATGTGGAGAAGAGGAAGGGAAAATTGTGATTGTGATCTGTGTCTATAACAAATAAAAATTTATTAAATAAAGTTTAAAAATAAGATTATAGATATATAGCTTAAATAAATGCAGGCTAGTGAGCAATGAGTGCACAGTGCTTTCCTCAGAAGACTGAGCTATTAAAGGCAAACCCTAATGCCAAACATGGAGGATGTTACTGGTCAGGGAGGATGCAGAGACTCTGAAACAATGAAAGCCTGTTGCTGTTGCTCTTAGTAGTCAACCAGAACTCAAATTAAGTTCCTATTCCTGAAGACACAATAAAATTTTGTTACAGGACTTAGAAATTCCAAGTTGGAACAGACATAAAACTTCTTCCATCTCGAGTAACTTTCATAGTACTAGCAGGTGCCATGAAGACAATGAAGTAGAAAACCATCAATGATAGTATCTCGTGGTGATTCTGAATGCTACAATACTAACCCACCAGGGGAGATATGCTTACAGATGCAACAATGACATGAAGGTTATAGGATAACCATCTGCCTTCTGATTAGATTGAATAATTTCTGCTTAAATTGAACTCTACAGGAAGGAATTGGTACCATGATCTAAATCCCATGGTTCAGGATGTTACATCCCCTCCCTAGGGAAAGATCTATTGAAATTTTGCTAAAGGGACATATTGTTAAACTGCCTTCTGAATATTTGTGCTTAGACCCATAGATTTAGGTTTCTCTAAATTGTAGGTGTTTGGTTTTGTACAGGTCCCTGGAAAAAATAGGGTCACTTTAGGATCCCTTTGGTTGCAAGCAGCAGGGGATCCAGTTTCTGGTGAACTGATTACCATTGCTATGCAAAAGACCTTTTTTTTTTGGTTTTTCGAGACAGGGTTTCTCTGATTTTGGAGCCTGTCCTGGAACTAGCTCTTGTAGACCAGGCTGGTCTCGAACTCACAGAGATCCGCCTGTCTCTGCCTCCCAAGTGCTAGGATTAAAGGCGTGCGCCAAATTGTTAATACAATTTACACCTAAAGCTAGTACATTTCAGAATACCAAAACCTCTTATCTGAAGCTCCCATAAGGAAACAATCCAAAGCAATCCTTAGTCACATGGCATCTTGGTTTTCCAATTTTTTTCCAACAAAATTTCCAACCAAATTTTGCAGAGGCTGTGAACCCTTCAGGAAGAACTCAGATAAGATTCAAACACTTTAGACAGAAGGCAGCCATTACAAAAGGTGACAGTCAGGAAATGTAGTTCCTAATACTAATACTCAGATGCTAATACTCAGGAATTCAAGGCAGCTGTAATGTTCTGCAGGATTTCCATTTACACTCCTTCTTGTCCAGAGAAGCTTCTCTCTGCATGGGGCAGTAATTAATGTAGGGATCCACTGTTAAAATGCTGGGTACGTGTCTGTTGAGTGCTTGGCTCTAAATGGGATATCTAAATGGAGTCACCAAGGCTCTTGGAACATTGTAAAAGAAGAGACAGAAAGAATGAATAAGCTGGAGGACAGGAAGAGGTGCTGTGTTTTTCTGAAAAAAAAAAAAGCCTCTTCACAACATGGTGCTTGCATAACTGCATGTCTACACATAGAAGAATGCAAATAGAACCACATCTATTCCCAGGCACAAAGTGCAAGTCCAAGTAGATCAAAGACCTCAGCATAAATCTACCTACACTGGACCTGATAGAAGAGAAGGCAGAAAGTAGCCTTGAATGCATTAGCAATGGAGACCACTTTCTAAATATAGTCCCAGGAGCACAGACACTGAGAACAACAATTAAGAAATGGAAGCTCCTGAAACTGAGAAGCTTCTGTAAGGCAAAGGACACGGTCAATAATACAACATGGCTGCCCACAGAATGGGCAAAGAGCTTCACCAACCACACATCTGACAGAGAACTGATCTCCAAAATACATGAAGAACTCAAGAAACCAGACATCAAAATACCAAATAATCCAATTAAAAATGTGGTAAAGAGCTAAACAGAGAATCCTCAACAGAAGTATCTAAAATAGCTGAAAGATACTTAAGGAAATGCTCAACACCTTTAATTATCAGGAAAATGCAAATCAAAATGATTCTGAGATACCATCTTAGAACTGTCAGAATGGCTAAGATCAAAATCACTGATGACGGCTAATGTTGGAGGAGATGTGGAGAAGAACAGTCCTCTACTGCTCATGGGAGTGCAAACTTTCACAAACACTCTGGAAATCATTTTGGCAGTTTCTCAGAAAATTGAGAAACTACCTTCCTCAAGATCCAGCAATACCATCCTTGGGCATACACCCAAAAGATGCTCAATCATACCACAAGATTTGCTCAACCATGTTCATAGCAGCCTTATTCATAATCGCCAGAACTTGGAAACAACCTAGATGCCCCTTAGCCAAAGAATAGAGAGGGAAAAGGTGGTACATTTACACAAAATGAAAATGTACATAAACAAAAATGACATCATGAAATTTGTAGGCAAATTGATGGAACTAGAAAAAAAATCATCCTGAGTGAGCTAACCTAGATCCAGAAAGACAAACACGGTATAATGTCACTCTTAAATGCAGAGCAGAGGATAACCAGGCTACAATACACAACCCCAGAGAAGCTAGGTAACAAAGAGGACCCCAAGAGGGACACTCATGGAGGACTTCCAGAAAGGGAAAATGGTTGAGATCTCCTGGGTAAACTGAAAGCGGGGATAGAAGTGAGTGGGTGGGATGGGGGAACATGAGGGATTGAGATGGAAGAATGGGGGGAAGGATAGAGAAGGAGAGCAATGGAAGAAATATCTTGGTATTGGGAACCAATATGGGTTTGGGGAGAAACCTGATGCTAGGGAAATTCCCAGGAATCCACAAGGATGACCCCAGGTAAGACTCCTAGCAATAGAGGAGATGGTGCCCGAACTGGCCTTCCCCTGTAATCAGATTAGTGTATACTCTGTCATCATAGAACCTACATCTGGTAACTTATGGAAGCAGATGCAGTGATCCACAACTGAGCTCCTGGACTTTAGTTGAAGAGGCAGAGGAGGGGTCATATGAGCAAGGGAGGTTAAGATCATGATGGAGAAAACCACAGAGGCAACCGACCAGAGTTGGTGTGAACTCAGGAGTTCTGCACTGCTAGCCATTGAACCTGGATAGGACCAAACTAGGCCCTCTAATGTGCGTGACAGCTATGTGGCTTGATGTGTTTGGGGAGCTCCTTGCAGTGGGACCAGGACTTATACTGGGTATATGAAGTGGCTTTTTGGAACCCATTCCTGAGGAAGGGGTACCTTACTCAGCCTTGATATGGGGGGCTTGGTCCTGCCTCAGCTTGGTATGCCAGACTTTGTTGACTCTCCAAGGGAGGTTTTACCTCCTCTGAGGATTGGATATGGGGTGGGATGGGGGAGGTGTAGGAGGCAGGAGAAGGGGAGGGAAGGGAAACTGGGATTGAAAATGTTTTCAAATGAAAAAAAAAATCCAAATTTCACAACTGAGAAAAAAAGATGCGTTTTTCTGGACATTACATGGCTGTTGTACTATGAACTCACTACAGCTGTAACTGCTTGTGCATGACTTACACTAGACCAATGGAACAAAGTCAGCCATTATTCTATCAGGCATTACTAATTGGATTCAGAGGCTTTAAAGAAATGAAAACAAAAACCAAATGAATCAACAATGACAGCAACAAAATAAAAAACAGAGAGGACATAAAAAATGGAAGCCAATGATTGAGTAGAGGGGATTTGGAAGTGAAGATTATCGAGCTACAGTGTATAAAAATATGAAGATTTGAAACAAATAAATAAAAGTTATTCTAGACCTACGCTCCCAGACTCCTCCCCCTCAACTCTGTTCACTCCACACCTCTTCCCTGGGATACTAATCTCCTCCTAGATCCACTCCTACCCATGGAACCCACCTGATCATCACAAACATTTTAACTTATGCTGGTGGAGTGGAGACAGATATGCTCCCTGCACTCTCTGGAGCACCAAATCCCAATCCTGATGGGTCTTCAGTTGCTTCCCAGGGACCATGAACTCCTCCTGGTTTATTTCCCTTCCTTTAGGACTCACTAGCCACAGACTCTTAGCCAGGAATCCTTTAGCCCAATCATGCGGTACCGAGATACAGGTAAGCTACATGCGTTTCTGTGTGCTCCCTGGGACAGCCACCCCAATAATGCTCATCAACTCATGACTGCTAACTCCACATCCATCCTTCAGGCTCATCTTGGCCCACACATCTTGTGCTTAGATCCAGCCTGGTGAGCCTGCCTGACCCTTTGTTGACTGTGCCTTTCCCAATCCCCAAACCTGGTACTAGTCCAGGCTTATGAGGTCCACCTGCACACTTCCTAAACTCCAAGTTGAAGTAGGGTGGCAAATCCTGTAGGTAATACCAACCTTCTGTGTCCATATTAGAAACAGAAGCAATAAAAGAAGCCCATATGGTGAGTAGTCATTGCAATAGCAAGGTGAAAGGTCAAGACAGTATTTGTTCTCACTCAATTCAATGGTCCCACAGATGTGTTCTCCAGTGAGAATTACTTAGATGAATCCTAGGATCAAGAATTTAGTTGAACAATCATAAACCGCAAAGAATCAATGAGTTTAAAGAAGTCAGGAACAACTAGATCAATAAACTTAAAGAGAATGAACCCAAAGAGAATAAACACCTGAGTGTTGTGCAAGAAAACACAAAGTTAAATGAAACAAAGATAATTAAGGATTTGAAACTGAATTCAGATAGAAATATTGAAGACAACACAAGGTGAAAAGTAAATGAAATTGAAAACCTTGATATCCCAATTAGAAAATTCACAGAAAAGTTTTACAAGTAGAATGGATCAAATAGAAGACAAAATACAAGAGGAATTAGATCACATAAGCAAAGGATATTTAAAAATTTCAACAAAGAAAGAAGAAATAAGCAAAAACTGGATGACCTTGTAGGACATTTGGCTTACTTCGAAAAGACCAAATCTTCTATTTATAGGCATAGATGAAGGAGAAGACTCCTAGGTCAATGCACAGACAAGATCTTAAAAAGATGATGGAAGAAAACTTCCCCCAAATTAGAAAAGAAAAGCCTGTACAGACACAAGAAGCACAGATATTACATATAGAAAGGATCTGGAAAAAAGTTTCCCATGACATATTATTGTTAGAACACTAAATATTCAGAGCAAAGAGAGGGTATTGGAAGCTATAACAACAACAACAACAACAACAACAACGAACTCTAGTCAAATATAAAGGCAAACATATCAGAATAACAGCTGATTGTTCCATGGGAACTCTGGAAGCCAGAATATCCTAGAGCAATGCACTCCATATTTTAAAAGTGGTGGATGTCAGCTTTGTCTTACTGTTCCCAATCAAACCATCTGTCATAGTTGAAGTAGAAAGAAAAACTATCCACAGTACAAACAGGTTAAAATAATTCACGTTTGCCAATCCAGTCCTGCAGAGAATACTGGAATCAATACTTCTACTGAGAAGAATAATAATCATAATTAAGAGACAGTAGAAGGAAAATATTATTACTGAAACACACAATGTGAATAAGAGGACCAAAAACAGATTTATTAGATCAACATACATAGCTTTCAATAGTAACTTCAACAGACTTACTGACATATATTCTCTCCTAAAAGGCCAGCTTGATGGACTAAGAAAGGAAACCTGTCTTTCTGTTGTGTCTAATTACTTATCTTGGCTTTAAAGATAGGCAGCACCTTAAAGAGAAAGGATGAAAACCGTATGCCTAGCAAATGGACCAGGAATCAAGCAGGTGCTGCTCTCCTACCTGACAAAATAGACTTCAAACTAAAATGAATTAAGGGAGATAAATAAGGACACTTTATTATAATCAAAGAAACAACTAGCCAAGAAGACATTACAATCCTAAAAATGTACGCAATGAAGTCTGGTGGTTCCAGTTTTGTAAAAAGTGTGGTGCTAGAAGGAAAGCACAGACTGACATTAAGCTATGAACAACAGGTGATTGCATACTCCATTTTCTCTACCACATAGCTCATCTGGAAGAAAAGTGACAGAGAAACATCATAATCAAATGACACTGTACATAAAATGGACTAGACAGATATATACAGAATATTCCACCAAAACAACAAAGAATATACTTTCTACTCAGCAGCCCGAGGAAGTTTCTCTAAAATAAACCCACATCCTGAGATTTTTTTTTAAAAATATTTATTATTATGTATACAATATTCTGTCTGTGTGTATATCTGCAGGCCAGAAGAGGGCACCAGACATCATTACAGATGGTTGTAAGCCACCATGTGGTTGCCGGGAATTGAACTCAGGACCTTTGGAAGAGCAGGCAATGCTCTTACCCACTGAGCCATCTCTCCAGCCCCCCCTGAGAATTTTTTTAATTATAACACTCTTTGGCCAATGGCTCAGGCATATTCATAGTTAGCTCTTTACATCTTAAATTTATCAGTTTCTATTAATCTATGTATAGCCATGAGGGTATGGCTTAACGATAATGTTCTGGCATCTTTCTCCTTCAGCAGCTAGATGGCATCTCTTTGTCTCTGCCTACTCTCTCCATATATCTCTGTTCGGATTTCACGCCTGGCTGTACTTTGTTAAACCATTGGCCAAAACATCATTATTTATCAACCAATAAAAGCAGCACATATACAGAAGGCCATCCCACATCATCTCCTGTTTTCTGTCTATTTAAAAAGAAACATTTTGACTCTAATGTAGTAAAATTACATATACAAAATGGTTATTAAGCAAGAATTATTGTTACAATGTTTAGTCCATTTACATATCTATCATCTATCCTATTCTATCTTTGTGAGTCCTAAACTTTTATATCTAATTTATCTTTTATTATGACTAAGGAAAACTACAATTATAACTAGCCAGTCTTCAACTCCAAAGATCCCAGAAGGATATAATATTATGTAAATAAATAGGAAGTGCATTGTAAGCACCTTTCAAACTCCAGAAATTACAGAGACAATTTGTTGGCTGAACAGTCAAAGTTCTTCTGTAAGACTGGGGCATTTATCTTCAGCATACAGGCCCATAATAGCGGACAGACATTTCAGTGAAACAGGAAATTCAAAGATCTATTCAGCCTTGTACTGGCAAAATTTGTCACTTGCTTTCCTCTATGTCCTGCAGAATGTCTGGCAGTTCTTTCTGCAAAGCAAGAACCCTTAAGGAACATCCCCTCTTTTGGAAGCAAGAACCCTTAAAGACCATCCCCTCTTTTGGAAAATTCAGCAGTCACTTTTCTGTGGGTCTTGTATGTCCAATTCATACAGCTTGCTATCAAGGAGTCCAGGCAAGAGCAGTTTCTTACCAAAATGATTAGCTTTGTCGCATTGAAGACATACTCCATAATGAGATTCTTCAATGCCCATCAACCTCTCTGAAGTAATTGGTGCTGCCAGAAGCAGACATATCTCACTGTTGAGAAAAGTTTAAGTTCTTAAAATGTTTTAAAGGCCATTTAAATATTCTTTTTGTCTTTGAATGGTTGAAGTTATCTATTTAACTCTGGATATCAAAAAACCTAACTAACTTGACTAAATATTTGCAGCTGCTCTGAGCATGTGACCCTCAGGAGTTCCTAATGACAGGGGAGTGGTTTCTGGTGGGTTTGCAGGGGCGTGGCTATCAGTGAAAGATCCCTATATAAGCTGCCCCTGGACACAATTAAGGGGGCATTCTTGGGAAACTCAAGGATGACCCGTGTCTCTGTCTGTGAGTCTATGTGTTTGTTTGTTTGTTTGTGCTAAAAAAAACAAAACAACAAAAAAAAAACAAAAAACAACAACAGCAAAAACAAAACAAAACAAAAAAACTCCAGCCCCTTTCCCGGTATGGTAGCGCATAGAGCTCAGATGGCTGTGGTGCGCTACAGTATATATGCATATTTGCCCAAATGTATGAATGTGTACCAAGTTTGTACCTGGGATCCATTGAGGTCAGAAAAGAGTACTGAGTCTGGAACTTGAGTTACAGGTGGTTGTGAGTCACTGCATGGATGCTGGGAACTACACCTGGGTGCCCCACAAGAGTAATAAGTGCTTTTAACCACAGAGCAACTTCTTTAGTCTCTGCACCCACCACAGCATGTATTCTTCTTTTTATTTTGATAGAATCTGTCTATATAGCTCAGGCTGTCTAGACGGTCACTATGCAGACCAGGCTGGCATTGAACCCTCAGAGATCTGCCAGCCTCTGCCCCCCTGAGTACTGGGATTACAGACGTGTGCTACCATGTCCCCTTCACCACAATATTCTTCACAGAAGTAGAAAAATGTCTTAAAATTTATAAGGAGCCACAAAAGATCCCAGATAGCCAGAGGAATCCTGAGTAAACCAATGCTGGAGGTATTAACCTCCAGATTCCAAGATTTGTTACAGTGCTATAGATGAAATAAAAAATGGCAAGTGAATCGATAAATAGAAAATATTACATTAAGTATGATGAGCCAGACCTTGGAAGACGCACTCATGTTCTCTCTCTCTCTTACTTGTGGTTCTTAGCTACAAATCTTCAGATGGTATTATGTAACCTGGAGTCACTGCAGAAACCATGAGGCGAGAAGGAGCTCTACAGGGGAGAATAGAATGATAAGGTTCTGTGAAGGGGGAAAATGAAGTGTGGGGGCTTTAGCTGGATAGGAGGAGGGAGGATAATATTGAAGTAGAGGGAGGAAGGATAAAGAACACTAAGAATATCATTTAGGGAATCATATGGTTTTATATGTACTTAAATTACATACAGTACTTCTAAGTATATGTGTATACATACAAATATGAACACACATATGGGTACACACATTAATGTAGATTTTTTTTGGGACAATATTGCTTAACCCAAACCCACAGACTGTCTACTACAACCTCTAGTGACAGGCATGAGAAGCCTTCTTTTGAGTTGTTAATCAAGGGAGTACAGGGGTCTCCCAAATAATAGGGTATTGCTGTTGCCCTTGTTTGCCCCATTAGAATTAGAAGGGAAGTCGTTATTGCTGAAATCACCTCACACTTTGACACAGGACTTGGAGGATTCAAGGTTTTTCTGATCCAGAAGCCTTTTCCCTGATGACTAGCTTTCTTAGTTCTGGAAGAAACCATGTGAATTGCCAAGGGTGGAAAGCAACCAATAGTTTTACTGTATTGGCTAGTTTTATATCAATTTTACAAAAGATAGAGTCATCAGAGAGGAGGGAGCCTCAGTTGAGAAAATGCCTCTATAAGATATGGTTGTGGGCAAGCCTGTGGAACCTTTTCTTAATTAGTGATTGATTGGGGAGTTTCCAGCACATTACATATGGTGCCATGCCTGGGTTAGTATACTGGGTTCTATAAGAAATCAGGCTGAGCAAGTTAAAAGGAGCAAGCAGTGAGCACAATTCTATGGCTTCTGTATCAGCTCTTAATTTCAGGTCACAGTCCTGCTTGAGTTCTTATCTTGACTTCCTTTGAGGATGAATTGTGATGTGGAAGTATAAGTTGAATAGCACCTCCCAATGAGGTTTCTGTGGTAATGGTGTTTCATCACAGTAATAGTAACCCTAACTAAGACACATACCTAGCTGTGAGACCGATGCACTACAACAATCAGCATGACAAGGTATCTCCAAAGGTATAATGGTGGCACTTATATCTTGGTGGTAACCAATAGTTTCCTAACTGGACTTAAAATCACTCAACAGGAAATAATGCCTTGTACTGTAGACCTAGCCAAGCACGCATGGCTAGTGAGGTCAAGGATCTTAGAGGAGACACTGCTATTGTCACTTTACTAAACCACTGCAATCCCTCACTGCATTCTAAAGACTTGTGCTTATACCCATGATGGAAACCATTATATAATATCACATTTAGTTAAGTTGATTGGTGAGATAAACATCTCCAATCAATACATCAACAACAAACCCCTATGCCTAATGCTCAGGGAACATGGTGGAAGGAGAAGAAGAAAAAGAGAAGGAGACGGAGGAGGAGGTGAACAAGAAGGAGGAGGAGGAGGAAAAGGAGAAGGAGGTGAAGAAGGAAAAGGAGTAGAAGAGGAGGAGGAGGAGGAAGAAGAAAAGGAAGGAAGGAAGAACGGAAGGATTTAAGAACCAGAAAACTAGGAAGTCTGCTATAAGATTGTGTCTAAAGATATGGCAGGAAAGTTGTACCCCATGAACTCAACATTATGGCTGCTTAAAAAAGATATGACCAATGACAACAGTTGAGATGCCATTGTGGATGAGGTATCCCATGGGGCCCCGTCCCTGGATGAAAGCTGTGGTCACTTAATGACTGCTGAGAGGAGCATTAGTTTTCCCTAGGGATGACCTCTTAATGGTTATCCAGTATTAAGTAGTCTCGAGAAGCCCTATAATCATATACATACAAGCAATACTACATGAACTCAGAAGTTGTGTTTAAATATTTATTCGAATATTTACACATATGTGTGTGTGTGTGTGTGTGACTGTAACAATTAAAGCAAAAGAGGCCATGAATTTGAGAGAGAGCAGGTGGGGCCATCAAAAAAAAGTTCTTCTGAAAATGGGAAAAAGCAGAACCTGGGTTTCCTAAGCCATCGCCCTGCCTGCCAGGGTCCTCTAATCCATGAGCTGTTCAGGTACAGCAACTCTTTAGTCCTCGTGGCTTCACACTTGCTATTATCATTCCTAAGGTTGCTGCATTGCATGGATGTTATTGCATTTATATGTGTCTATAAATGCTTCTTATTTTTCTTCTTCCCTTTCCATTTTGAATGGGAAGTGATGGGACTGATTAAGCCTGGACCATATTGTAGCGCCCTAGATTCTACAAGTGTAAGGAATGCTTTTGTTAGAGTTTAGCTCAGGTTTCAAGGTGGCATCTCCTAGCACAGAGAAGCAGTATTTCTCTAGCTTAGGCTCTTAGCACCCAAAGCTGTACTTTTCTGACATTGGTGTGACTGTCCTCATTGCCCTGATGTCAGAGTGAGGGAGAGAGGGGTGTTAAGTGTGAATCGTGACATTGAAGACTGAATACAGTTTTTCAACTGTGAGCCTTCACTTCTCTAAGCCTTGCTCTTCTTATGGCCAAGGTGGGACATTAGCAGCCTCCCTCTCAAGAGTGTCGTAAGATTTAAGTGCAAGTGAGGCCCACATGAAGCCCTGGGTACCAGGCCTGATATGAGGTGGGTGCCCAACAAACATCTGATGACCCCCTGGCCACCTGGGAAAGTCAGTGATGTGGAATCCTGTGGTAATGGATTCTCCTGTCTGCCAGTTCTCTGCCCAGAAAGCCAGTTGTGTTCTTGTGCCTGAGACCACACTGTCCTTAATTCCAAGAGCCTCGTAGGAGCAGTGCTGGGCCCAACAGTGGGACTCTAGGAATAGGATCTCTAAGCTGCTCTCGAGGGTTCATCAGGTCCTGGGTGCTACGCTGGCACTTGGCCCAGGGGATTTGAGTCTTTGCTCATGTCTTTGTGCCACCTTAAGAAGCTCATTTCATGTGAGCAGAGTATTTAGACGTTTCACCAGTGGCCACCTAATCCCAGGAGTCTCTTAATTACTGTGCCATGGCTTAGAAGGAGGTTCCCAGTTCTGAGACACACCCTCTGAATTTGGAAGATTGGGTGACTCTTGACCCGGAAACTTATGGTCTGGGGTGTGCCTGATAAGCTTAGTGAAAGTTTGATTAGGGCTCTCCTAGGGAGAAACAACAGTGAAGAATCAATTTCTTCCCCAGTTTCCACTGTGCTTCAGACACAAATTCTGAACTCTTAGAATGATCCTGTGAGATGGGGCAATGGCTAACATCCTCAATACCATAGGATGTAGACTCACCCAGCTGACAAGTCCCGGGTAACACTTGTGAGCAATAGGTTAGGCTAACCGAAGTGCCATCTTTATTGTAGGTGGCAACAGTCCAAGGGCTGGAGTCCTGGACTGAATAAAAAGGAGAGAAACCGAGCTGAGCACCAGCAATCATCTCTCTGCTTTCTGACTAAACACAATGTGAGCAGCTGTTTCTGTCTCTTGCAGCTGCGGCTTTCCTGCTAAAACGTACTGAATTCTCGATCTGTGAGCCAAATAAACCCTTTCTGTTTAAAATTGCTTATGTCAGACGTTTTGTTCCAACTAATACCTCTGAGGTACTAAACTTTAATAAGATCTCACTATGTAGCTCAAGTTATCTTGAGCTCAGGTTCCTCCTGTCTCAGTTTCCCCAGTTCTGGGATTACAAGAATATGTCTGTGCATAGTTAATAATATTAGTTTTAAGTCATATGATTTTTCTTAGTTTTTTTTCCCCAAAGTGAAAATAGCATACATAAGGCAGAGAGATTCTGGTGAACATCCTGGGTCTGAAGTCCAGATTTCAAATAATAGCTGACAGTTACTAAATGGCATCCTAAGGTGGGTGGACATCTTTACTCTCAGGCACAGTTTTATAGCCAACAAAACTTGAGCACAGAAGTTCGAGATGCAGTGGAATTGCTTTAAATGGAGTAATTGGACAGCTGGGAACAGCGAGGGAAAGGGCAAGAGAGAGAAAAATGCTGGTGGAAGAATAAGAGGAACCCTTGTGGAAACAGTTTAACCTCTGCTACAATACCATCAGTGGAGTCTTCCCAAAGTCCACGTGCAGTGGGCTTGTGCGGAGCATGAAGATGTGAGATCTGGACTTGTTATAGAGGTGGCAGTGGAGCAATCCGTGAGCAGTGTGAAGGCTCAGATGGTGACGACTGGATACAGATGGATAGAGTGACTTGTTCCATGTCACCCAGGAAGTGAAATATGGGCGACTACTGAGGGTAACGGAGTTTGACTCTGTGGTCAACATTTGCAAAGCTTAATGTGGGGTTGGGTAAGAATGGACTTTGAAAGGAAAAACAAGGGTTAGGTGTGGGCAGGATTTTCACAGAGCCGCAACAGGATGAAGAAGGAGGAAGTCATTTCTCAGGCTCCGCATCTGTTTCTATGTGCTGTAAGCTTGGACAAGTTAATCTCTCTCTCTAAGCCCTGTGCACTGGAGAGAGGTGTCTACTTTGATGCCTGAGAAGGAGAAGAAGCAAGGGTGTGGCCTGCATAAGTGGGAATGGAATAAGGGGGTCAGTAGAAGAACCTGGCTGAAGCTGAGGCAGGAGCCTAACCTTTCCACAGGCTCCATCTCAAAGAAAGAGACCTGCTTGGAGCTTCAAGACCTTCATGACCTCTGGGATTTCAGTGCCTACTCAGGTTCTGAGCTGAATTCTGGGTGTCAATTGGATAGGCTCACTGATGACCCACAGGGTTCTAGTTTCCTCATCTGTCAATGCAACTTCAGCACTGAAGATCCCAGAGGGGCCATTTCTAACCTATGACTCTTAGAATTCTACCATTACTCCTCTGCCCTTCCATTTAAGTCCTTCACCCAACATTCCCATAGAGTTGGAATCTCATCTGTGAAGAGAAATAATTGACGTGAACTCGAAGTCCCATCCACATCCCTCAGTTCAGCTTACGTTTGCGTCTGAATCCAGATTCATCAGGATTAACAAGTTTCCTTTTTGACAGTTCAGAGTGTCTCCAAGATTCATGGCTTAAGCTCTGTGATTCCAGGAAGTGAGGCAGGTTAGGGGACCCAAAGTTAGCAAAGCTTGTGGGGTTAACAACCAAGGAAGAATGTCCTGTGGGAAGGAGAAAAGTAGTTGTGTGTTTGTCAGAGCAGCAGAGGTACGAGCCAGAGGAGCAAGGCTTGGTCCTACCTACTTACCCTCCACCCTTCCCCATAGTCTCATGAGGGAGAACTACCCTCTCACAAGTGATACTGAGAAATAGCTCTGCAGTGGAATCATAAAGTTCACACACTTGCCCCAAGTCTCTTTTCTCTCTGGGCCTCAGCTTCCTCATGTGGGGCTCTGAGATTTGTCCCACAGGGTTGCAAATTATAACAATAAGGTTGCAAATTATAACAATAAGCAGTAATTACATGGGCTTGTCCTTACAATTATTGAACATTTATTGAATACCAGACTGTTTAATATTCAATGTGGATTATTACTTTACTCCTACAGCCCAAGGAGACAGATGTTTGCTCTTCTACTTCCCAGGTGAAGACCTGGAGGCAGAGGGCTATAAAGTGACTTGCTCATTGAGGTAGAGCCAGGACTGGAGTCTGCCTCTGCCCAGATCCAAGGTCTGGCTTTGTAACATCAGTGTCACCAAGCACCCCTTTTGGGAGTTGGCTTGAATCGTGTGTTCACCCGTCTCAGTCCCCCTTTGAATGCCAGCCTCTCCCCACTATAGCTCCTGAGTGCTCCTTCCCAGGGACTGCAAGCACCACCTTGGGGCATGAGAAAGCAGGTGTACAAGAGGGTTTGGCTTTAGGTTTCATTTAAGGCTTTTGTAAGCCTTCTAATACCAGCCTATCCTGGACCTGAGACTCTTGACAGGAGGTTAGCCTGCCCATGGAAACTCTGGCAGGGGTGCTCAGTGGTGATGAAGGGGTCATAGCAGTGGTGGCCTGGGGTCTTTGGTGTACTTACTTAGCATTAAGTCCTCTGATAGAGAAAAGGGCCCCTGAGGATGGATGTCCATCTGTTGGCCCTTATGCTGATGTCCCACTGTGATACGTGGGATACGTGCTGACTGTGGCACAAATACTTCTGTTTGGGGAGATCTCTCACGTTCCATGAGGTGGTGCAGCTCCCACTGGTCCTGCTCCATGTCTCCCTTCTGTTGTTGCTCCAATGAGGAGACCTGTGGATTCTTGTCTCTGCTGGACATTTCGGCTCTGGAAAAAGATGTTTGATTGGAACTGATGGAGGAAAGCAGGAAATAGGAGAAAGAGCGCAGAAACCTCTCCAGGGACAGGTGGTCCTCTGATCAGAGCAACTGAAGGACTCCAGTCCCTCCTGGGGATGGAACCTGTGGCCAGGTGCAGGGACTTGGGTTTTATGGGGGAAGAAAAGGAACCCTTGGAGGGAAGTTTATCAGTGGATGTGTTCTCCTCAGTTTCCCGAATGATGCCAGCAAATGTTCTTACTGTGTTGGCTTTCCTGTCAGGCAGGCATGCTTATCATTAGGCCAAGACAGGGGTTTCACAGCTTCTCTAAGGCTTCTCCTTTAACGTTTAACCCTTCATTCCAGACCCTGAAGACAGATAAAAAGAAGTGCAGGAAGGTTTATCTCTCACTGACTGTTTTCTGTGGGAGGGGGATGATGGAGGTGGGGCTAGGATCTGTCCCTACAGTTTAACGGGGCAGAAATTAGGGTGATTTCATGTAGCAGGAAAAAAGTTTTGACTTGATCTGCTGAAGTGGATCCTGTGGTCGCTGTCATTCACTCCTGGAGAAACCTGTGAACACAGTTAATAGTCAGGGGCTATAGTGAGTAAGATGAGACCAAAGACAGGGGACCCAGTAAGTCCCTAGCCAGGGTAGCCGTTGTCCTACTGTGGACATAGTGATGACAGTGATTTGATTCAGAAGGAACTTGCATGAAACTTGTAAAGTGCAGGGAAAAACTGAAAGAATGAGGATAAGAAGGAATGGAGAGATCAAAGGGAGGAGCCAGAGTGGGACAGAACCAGAAGATGTCTGTCACTGAATATGTGTTTGTTTTTAAATTAAGTCTTGGCCCCTCTCTACCAGTTGGGTTTCTTGGTGCAGAATCTGCACTGTTCCTGGAGGAGGGCACAGTTCCCACCACCACCAGCAGACAGGAGATCTAGGTCTCTAACTTTGAAGAACCACAGCAGCAAAGACTTGGCCCAGGTCTAGCCATGGAAAGTGATGGAGATGGGGAATGTGAAGGTGGCATCTGGAGAGTGGAGGGTGGGGAAATAGAGGGATGGGAAAGCAAGAGGATGGAAGGATGCAGGACATGGAGCACAACAGCTGGGAGGATTAGAGGATGCTAATCAAGGGAGAAGGGTTGGGGATGGAGGAAAGGAGTGTTGGGATTACAGGGACAGGAGCTGAGCAGTTAAGGAAGGGAGGATGCAAAGATGGAACGTGCAGGACACTCACTGCTCTGTGTTCCTCATCCTCTTCCTTTTCTAGTGTTCCTCTCTAAGGAAATTAATCCTTCAGTCATTACTGTGACAGAGGGTGAGGAAGGGAGATTCAGCACAGAAGGGACTCAAGAGTTCAATCAAGCTCAGGCTAGGCCCTATGTAGGAATTTAGAAGTCTCCTGTCCCTGGGCACCACAAGGAGGAACAATGCAAAGCCAACAAAGCTGGAAGAATAAATTACCCAGAGAAAATCAAAGAGCCATATGGAGAGTGTGGTGACTTAGAGTCATCCAAAGTCTTTCCCAGAGATCCCGACAAAAGGAAAAATGTAACTTTATTTCTGTGTCCTTGTCCAGGAGTGGACTTGGTGAGATCTATCTGACACTGGAGCCAGTGCCTTGGAGGAATTGAAGTTGTAGCTTCTGGGGACCTGACTGTTCCCCCTGGGCTGTGGTTATCAATGTGTTTGAGGGGTTCTGTGTTCTTTGCACATTTTGTGACTAAGTTCTCTGCTGACATTGGCTTTCTGCCCCTACCCCCAACTCCCCGATGTACTTCTTAATAAACTTGCTTAGCTGAATAAATCTGATTATGCAAGACCTGCTGGTTCCAGCTGCTGCTTTTGTCTTCTCTATTTCTTCTCCCCAGTCTTTCCACTTAAAAGGTGACCCTTAATCCTGCAGATTCATGTCAGACCAGAGAGAGGAGGGTGCAGGATAGGTTATGACAGAAGCAGACACATGAAGCATACCGGTGAATTAAGCAACATCACCCCAGAGCTGACTTGCAGACTCTCCAAGCAGGGATGGACCCTGGGTCCTGGCTCTCAGGTCCCCCATGTCTGCCACAGTATACCTTAGTGCAGTCAGGTCAGAACACAAATGGTTTGGTAGACTCTGTTGTTCTTACTACTCACCCAGCTCTTCTAAGGGGCTGTGTGTGTCCCTCGATGAGATTGCTCAGCTAGGAAACCTGTTGTTTGAAAGTGAAAGGGACTCTGGCTCCTCCAGGAAGTCAGGCATTAGAGAGTCTGCACAGCTGGTCTTCCTCTGAACCCTGGGAGTGAAGGTGGAACATTATCTAGCTCATTTCCTGATGTGAAGTCTCTTCAGGTGCCTGGGCTGGAGGAGTCAGGTTTAAGAGCTTCATTCAGGTTCACAGTGTCCCCGCCTCTTGGGTGCAGAACTCATGTCTCAGCCTTACTTCATTTATCTTCTAATACAGTGTATTCCAGTTTTGCCAGCAAGTCCCAATTCAGCAAAAGGTCCTTGATTGTGGTGATATTCTGTTTGTGATCTAACAAGTAAAGCTTGCCTGAAGATCAGAGTATGGAGCTAGCCAGCAGTTAGCCATAGAGGCCAAGTATTGGCGGCACAAACTTTTAATTCCAGTACTCAGGAGACAGAGGAAGATGGATCTTTGTGAGTTCAAGGCTACCCTGGTCTATGTGAAAACTGATTCAGTCTAGAAGAGAAACAGAGACAGCCAGTGACGGCTCCCAGCTTTTATTCCAGTACTTGGGAGTCACACACCTTTAATCCCTGCACTAGGGAGGTGGAAACAGGAAGAGATATGGCTGGACAGAGACAGGAATATAAGGCAGGAGGAGACAGGAGCAGGGATCTAGTCTGAGGATATGCTGTGTAGTACTCCATTGTGTAAATGCACCACATTTCCATTCTTTGGTCAAGAGGCATTTAGGTTGTTTCCAGGTTCTGGCTATGACAATCAATGCTGCTATGAACATAGTTGAGCACATGTCCTTATGGTATGGTTGAACATCCTTTGAGTATATACCCAAAAGTGGTATTACTGGGTTTTGAGAAAGGTTGTTTTCTAATTTTCTGAGGAATCACCATACTGATATTCAAAGTGACTGTACCAATTTGCACTCCCACCAGCAATACAGGAGTGTCCCCTGTACACCATATCCTCTCCAGCATAAGTTATCTTCAGTGTTTTTGATCTTGGCCATTTTTACAGGTGTTAGATGGAATCTCAGAGTTCTTTTGATTTGCATTTCTCTGATGGCTAAGAATCTCATAAGTGGTTTTAAACATAAAGCAAAGAAAACCAGCCTGCAAATCACAATCCCAGAGAACCTAGACAACAATGAGAACCCTAAAAGAAACATACATGGAGCTAATCTACATGGGAAGTAAAAAAAGACAAGATCTCCTGAGTAAATTGGGAGCATAGGGACCATGGAAGAGGGCAGAAGGGGAGGGGAGAGGAAGGGAGGAAAGCAGAGAAAAATGTATAGCTCAATAAAAACAATAAAAATATTTTAAACACAGAATAACAAGGTTTATCTCAGCTTCTTGGTAGTCACATTTTTTTTTTCAGATGGGCTCAGTTTGCTGGTGGCAAGTATGGATCTTGGTTTATTGATACAAATTTAAGGTCAATTTTGTTATACATATATTTGTGCTCTCGATTAAGGTATTTTGTTTGTGCAGCTCATTTAAAAATGTAATGTATAATTAAGAAATACAGGTTAATAGATAGTCATCTATAACAGTCAAGCTTGTAGTCATGTTAGTTATGTTTTCTAGATGTACACACACACACATATTTCAGATGGATAGGTATTCTTCAAACCTTTCAAAGACTCATGGAATATGGCATTTAAAATGTCTTAAAAACTTAGGACTCTTTATGACAATGAGACATGTCTGCTTCTGGTAGCACTAATCTACTTTGAGAGGATAATGGGTATTGAAGAAGCTCTTTATGGAACTGGTTAGCCATTTGGGCTATATGAACTGGACATGCAGGACTCACAGAAAATTGACTGATGAACTTGATTAAAAGTAAGACAGTTCTTCAGTGTTCCTGCTTCATGAAAGAGTCTGCCAGACATTCTACAGGACACAGAAGAAAATGACTTACAAACTGCCAATGTAGGTGGAACTGTCTTTGAAATTTCCTGCTTCATGACAAAGTCTGCCAGATGCTATGGGACTGTAGGCTAAAGATGGATGTCCCAATGTTACAAAAGAACTTTGGATGACTATCCAGGCAACAAGATGTCTCTATCAATTCTAGAGTTTTGAAAGTTGCTTACAATGCACTTCCTGTTAATTTAGGAATATTATATCCTTCTGTGGTCTTTGATGAAATCAAAGAATAGATAGTTATAATCATAGCTTTCCTTAGTTATGATAAAAGATAAAATAGATAAAAATATTGTATTTGTAATTCTTGCTAGATAACTTTGTTATATGTAATTTTACTGTGTTAAAGTTAAAACCTTCAATTTTATTTGGACAGAAAAGGGGAAATAGTGTGGGAAGTCCTTCTGTATATGTATTGCTTTTTATTGTTTAATGAATAAGGCTGTTTTAACCCACAGCAGGGCAGAATAGAGAAAGGAGGGAATTCCAAGCAGATAAAGGAGAGAAGAAGGCAGAGGCAGAAGGACATCATGTAGCTGCCAAAGGAGAGTGATACTCGCCCTCGGGAAAATTACCAGTAAAATACAAGCCTCGTAGTAAAATACAAAGTAATAGAAAAACATTAATTTAAGATGAAAGAGTTAGTTAATAAGAAGCCTGAGCTAATATGCTGAGTAGTGTTTTAATTAATGCAGTTTCTGTGTGATTATGTGGGGCTGGCTAGTCAGGAAATGAACAAGAAGACTCTGCCTATAAATATGCCAGCTTCTCAGAAAAATGGGACTCAATCTACCTCAAGACCCAGCTGTACCAATCTTGGGCATATACCTAAAGAATGCTCAATCATTCCACAAGGACGTTTGCTCAACTGTGTTCATAGCAGCTTTATTTGGAACAGCCATAACCTGGAAGGAACCAGATGTACCTCAATTGAAGAATGGATAAGGAAAATCTGGTACATTTAAACAATGGAGTACTACTCAGTAATAAAAAAAACAATGACCTCATGAAATTTGCAGGAAAATCACGGAATTAGAGAAAATCATCCTGAGTAAGGTAAACCAGAAATATATAAACAAACATGGTATGTTCCCACTCATAAGTGGATATTAGGAGTAAAGTACAGGATAACCAACCTACAATTCACAGCCCCAGAAAGGCTAGATAACAAAAAGAGCCCAAAGAGGGATACATGGTTTTCCTTGGGAAGGAGAAATAGAAGTGATCTCCTGGGTAAACGGGTGGTGAGGTAATGGGAACTTGAGGGGCAGGTTGGGCATGTTATCAGCGGAAGGTGGTTTGGGGACTGGACAGAGGGGAAGCCTTTGGGGGGTTAGGGAGAAACATGAAAACATCCCAAGGATGACTCCAGCTAAGACTCCCAACAATAGTGGAGAAGGTGCCTGAACTAACCATCTACTCTAATCAGATTGGTGACTACCCTGATTGTCTTCAGAGACCCTTTATCCAGTAACTGATGGAGAGATCCATAGCCAAGCACTGGACCAAGCTCTGGGAGTCCTCTTTGAAGAAAGGGAGGAGGGATTGTACAAGTCAGGAGAGTCAAATTCATAATGGGGTAATCCATAGAGAAGCTGATCTGAGCACACAGCAGCTGATGGATTCTGGATCAACAGTTAGGGAGCCTGCATGGGACCAACCTAGGCCCCATGTGTGACAGTAGTGTAGATTGGTATGTTTGTAAGGCTCCTAGTAGTGAGATCAGTACCTGTCCCTGTAGCTTAGCTGGCTTTTGTAAACCTATTCCCCATGCTGGATTACTTTGCCCAGCCTTGATACAGGGGGACGGGGGGAGCTTGACCCTACCTCTATTTGATGTGCTATGCTTGGTTCAAGACCATGGGAGACCTGCCCCTTTCTGAATGGAGCAGATAGGAAGGAGGTAGATGGAAGTCCAGGGAAGGAGAGGAGTGGGAGAAAACTGTGGTTGGTATGTAAAATAAATGAAAAAATGTTAATTAAATAAAGTTTATAAACAAAAAAAAGAAATAAACTGGGATCTCCATCAATTATCCAGTCTTAGATATTCGCTGAGAACATGCAGAACGAAGTGAAATCTTTCCTCCTGCCAGGTGACACATTGACAGTACCTCCCAACACCCTCCTTTCTGTTTTCCACTCTCCACTTTTGTCCTCTATCCTGGTCACAGGGCTGGGCATCTGTAGCCTGCACCACTGCAATGCCTTCCCAAAGGTTCCTCTATTTGTGTGTTTTTATTGCAGTCAATTTTTTACATAGTAGCTGCTCTTAAAATAAGAGTCCAGCCATGCGGTGGTGGCACACACCTTTAATCCCAGCACTCTGGAGGCAGAGACAGGTGGATCTCTGTGAGTTCAAGGCCAGCCTGGACTACAGAGTGAGTTCCAGGACAGCCAGAGCTATACATAGAAACCCTGTCTCAAAAAAACATAAGTCAAAACAAAAAACAAAACAAAACAATAAAACCTCCTGAGTCCAACTTATACCTTCTCTGCTCAAGGCCTTTAATGTCTTTCCACTTATTTACAGCTAGAGATAAACATGGTCTATAGGGCTTTGATGTGGCCTCTGGCATCTTCTAACCTTCCTGCATCACTCTCTCTGCTCACTGGAGGCCAGTGGCTCTCAAACCCAGTGTGCTCAAATATTACCTGGGCAGTGTATTCACACAGATTTCATTAAAGGGAGCTAGTGGCACTTGAGAGATTCTTTCTTCTGATTCAACAAAGGAATGAGACCAATAAGCTGCATTTCCAGGGAGTTTCTTGGTAATTCTGACGTTGTGAATTCATGAGAAGCACTGCTGCACACACTGGGCTTCCTGATCGCCAGAGGAGCTGAACTCCCTCTTAGGGAGTCTCTGCCTCTGGCTGGAACGAATATACACATCTATGTTCAGACAGGCTGGTACTGGGAGTCCAGAAGTATATTGTAACTCTGCTTGTAAGTACTTATCTAGTTCCAAGATGTGGGAAGAATTAGAGGATGTGGCCTTGTTGGAGGACTGTGTGCTACTGGGTGTAGGCTTTGGGGTTTGATGTAAACTCTCAGCTACTGCTCTAGTCCATGCCTGCCTGCTTGCTGTCTTGCTTCCCAGTGGCCATGGACTTTCACCCACTATAACTGTGAGCCCCACATTAAACTAGTGGTTTTTTTTTTTTAACAAGTTCCCTTGGTCATGGTGTCATATAAATAGAAACATATATAAATAGTAAAACACTCCATCTTTGTTTATTCCTCAATCTTCAAGGAGTTGCAACTTCCTGCCATCTTGCTGTTTATTACTTGACTGGTGCATGAATTTCATTAGGGACATTAGAATTGTGTCAGTAAATAAAACTCAGATGCCCGAGCCTGAAAGAAGAAGCATCATTATAAATTGTAGAGTGAAATACAATAGGGAATCATACTCAGAAACAACAAATTAAATCTGTCATGTAGGGAGTCTCTCCTTTCTCAGAGTTTCTATGGATATACTACCACTATATACTTTCTCTAATGGGCGAACCCTAAGCAAATGCATGAGTGCCATCTAGTGGTGGCAAAGCAGGATAGAAAAGAAGCAGAAAATTAAGGTGATAAAGGTGAATAGGGCTTCTTACTTTTGAGTCTGGTAAAGTCCATTTCACCAGCTAAAAGTAAAAAAAAAAAAAGGTAACAAAATTCACTGTGAAGGTTGCCTCTATCAAGCCAACATTCCTTTTGTCTACAGATAATTCAAATAAGAATGGCAAAATAACAGCAAATCATGCTTAAAGCCTAAGCATGAAAAACCTTTGAGTAGGGCCTTCGTATTTCCCTTTTCTAAACCTTCATCTGTGACTATCACAGATGAAACATGAACTTTGCAGCAAAAAAAAAATTGCTGTCTTTTGCAACCCTTGTGACCTGTGGTTTTACCTTGTCAGCTGCAGTCCTGTTCAATGCACCCCCAAATCAACCTATGATATCATTTTACTGGAGGGGGTAGAGGGAGAAAGGGAGAGAGAGAGAGAGAAAGAGAGAGAGAGACTGACTTTAAGTCATGAAAATTATATATTGACTTTTGTTCAGCCATGCAGGCGTTGTCACTATTGCTAGAATGAAACACCATGACCAAAAACAACCTGGAGAGGAAAGCATTTATTTACTTTGCACTTCCATGTCATAGTCCATCATGGGAAAAACCTGGAGGCAGGATCTAATGCAGACGCCATGGAAAAGTGTTGCTTACTGGTTTGCCTTACAGAAAGTCCTAGAAGGAAAACCTCAACCCAAGGAAGCCAACAACACCCACAATAGCACAGACATCTAATAACCTTCCACCAACACAACTCAAAGAAGGGAAACACACAAACACTACCACAAAAAAAGCTGCAATATGGAGACGATTCAGCAGCCCCACAGAACAAATGGAAGTCCTTATAGTTGTAGTCTTTAATTCAAGATGCTAGTCCTATTGTTTCATCATCATTCACCCGGAGATGATGCATGCTAGAAACTTAGCAGCATAGAGAAACAGGGCATAGTTGATCCTCTCTTGCTTTCTGAGGAATCTTCACATTGATGTCCCCTAGTGGCTGAACTCACACTAGCAGTGAATAAGGGTACCTTTCCCACCGTATCCATGGCAGCATCTATTGCCATTTGTTTCTTTGATCTTGGGCCATTTGACTGGGGTAAGATGAAATTGCAAAGTAGACTGCTTTTGGTCAGACAATGGACTGGTCTCATATATGTATATATACATACAAGAAACTAGACAGCAAATTATCAAATAATCCAACCAAAACATGGGTCTAAACAGAGAATTCTCAACAGAAGAATTGCAAATGGCCAAAGACACTTAAGGAATTGCTAAACATCCTTAGCCATTAGGGAAATGCAAATTAAAACGACTCTGAGATATTATCTTACACCTGTCAGAATGGCTAAGATCAAAACCAGCAATGATAGTTTATGCTAGAGAGGAGATAGATTAAGGGAAACACTCCTCCATTGCTGGTGGAAGCAAACTTGTACAGCCACTTTGGAAATCAGTGTGGCAGTTTTTCTGAAAATTGGGAATCAATTTACCTTAAGATACAGCAATGGCACTACTCATACCACAAGGACTTTGCTCAACTGTATTCATAGAAGCATTATTTGTAAAAATCCAAACCTGGAAACAATGTAGGTGCCCCGCAACCAAAAAAAAAAAATAAAGAAAATGTGGTGCATTTACACAATGGAGTACTACTCAGCAATAAAAACAATGACATCTTGAAATTCGCAGGCAAATGTATAGAACAAGAACAAAAAACCATTCTGAGTGAGATAACCCAGACCCATATAGACAAACATGATACGTACTTACTCGTAAGTGGATATTAAACATAACGCCAAGGATAACCAACCTATAGTCCATGATCCCAGAGAAGCTAGGTAACAAGGAGAACCCTAAGAGAGACATACATGGAGCCCCCTGGAATGGGGAAACAGACAAGATCTACTGAAAAACTTGGGAATATGGGGGAGGGGGAGAGAAGGGAGGGCAGAAGGGAGAGGAAGAGGGGAGAATGGGAGGGAAGAGGAGAACATGAGGGAATGGGATGCTCAAGAAGGGGAAAGGACAGAGAGGGAGAGTAAGGAAAGAGATATCTTGATTGAGGGAGCCATTAAAGGGCTAGCAAGAAACATGTCACTAGGGAAATTCCCAGGAATCCACAAGGATGACCCCAGCTAAGACTCTATGCAACAGTATAGAGGACACCTAAACTGGCCTTCCCCTGTAATCAGATTGATGACTACTTTAGTTGTCACCATAAAACCTTCATCCGTCAATGTATGGAAATGGATACAGAGATCTACAGCTAAGCATCAGGCTGAGCTGCCGGAGACCAGTCTAAGAGAGGGAAGAACAATAATATGAGCAAAGGGGTCAAGACCATGATAGTGATAAGCTCAGAAAACAGCTGGCCTGAGCTAGTGAGAGCTCTCTGACTCTGAATGATAGCAGACAAACCTGCATAGAACAAAACTAGTACCACTGAATGTGGGGGACAGTTGTGAGGCTTGGGCAGTCTGTGGGGCCACTGGCAGTGGGACCAGGATTTATCTCTAGTGCTTGAACTAGCATCTAGGAGCACATTCTTCTTGGAGGGATACCTTGTTCAGCTTAGATATTGGGGGAAGGGCCTTGATCTTGCCTCTAAGTGAAGTGTCAGACTTTGAGACTTTGTTGATTCCCCATGGGAAGCCTTACTCTTTCTGAGAAATGGATGAGGAGGTGGGGTAGGGAGAAGGTGGAGGAAGTGGGAGAAGGGGAGGAAGTGGGAATGGGGATAGTAATGTAAAATGAGAAAAGATTGTATTAAAATATTCTTAATAAGAAAAAATCTCAAAGTAGTTTTAATTTGCATTTTCCTAATGCCTAAGGATGTTGAACTTTTTTTGTTTCTTTCTTGGTTTTTCAGGGTTCATCTTTTGGGAACTCTCTGCTTAGTGCCAGGCTTCAATTTTGTGTTCATGATGTTTAGCTTTTGTTTTTTGTGGGGTTTTTGAGGGGACTTTTTTTTTTAGTTCACTGTATAATGGGAATGGTGGCTATTATCTAGGTGACTATCAAATTCATTCCCTAGTAGGAATTGAATATCTGGGAAGATATTAAACCAAGCCTTTAGGAGAGCAAAAGTAATCACTTTATTCCTTTAGTATGGGACAGGCTGGCATGAAAAGCCACCCCCAGTGACACATCTCCTCCAACAAGGACACACCTCCTAGTCACTCCTCAAAATAGTTCCACTAACTGGGAAAATCTCCCCTTTCCTCTCTAATGTACTAATTTGCATGTCCTCTCTCCTTCTTTTCATTAATTTGGCTAGAGGTTTGTTAGACTCGCTGATCTTTTTAAAGAACCAACTTTATTTTATTGCATTTTTTCTATTTAATTAATTTCAGCCTTGATTTTTTTATCATATATCTTCCATCTACTTTTCTTGGGTATTGTTCATTTTTGTTTTCCCAAAGCCTTCAGATTCAACACTAAGTTATTAATTTGAGATTTCTCAGTTCAATTTTATTTTAAAATTTTATTATTATTATTATTATTATTATTATTATTATTATTATTATTATTATATCATTATTCCCCTTTCCTTTTCTTCCTCCAATAGCCTTCTTTGTTTCATTGCTCCAAACACTCCTGTCTTAGTAGCCTTCTTTGTTTCATTGCTCCAAACACTCCTGTCTTAGTTAGGTTTCTACTGCTATGATAAACTACCATGACCAAAAGCACTTGAGGAGGAAAAGATTTACTTCTTAGAACTCCAAGGCCATACTTGATCACTGAGGAAAGTCATGGCAGGAATCTGGAGACAGAAACCAAGCAGAACATAGAGAACACTGCTTCCTGGCTTGATTCCCGTGGCTTGTTCTGCTTGCTTTCTTAAACCATCCAAGACCACCTGGCTGAGGAGTAGTACTACTTATACTGGTCTTCACCCTCCCACATTAATCAATAATTAAGAAAATCCACTATAGACTTCCCTACAGGCCAATCTTATGGAGAAGTCTTCTTAATTAAGATTCACTCTTCACAGATGCATCTAGGTTTGTGTCCAACAAAAACAAAAACCAAACAGCACACCTTCATGTCCTCATTTCTAACCCTGTTCAAAGGAATAACCTCTTTTTATTTGATTATTATCCATTTTTGGGGTGTAATTGTTGTTTGAGACAAGGTTTGTAACCCTGGCTGTCCAAGAAGTCACTATTAGGCCAGACTGGCCTGAGTTCTCAGAGATCTACCTGCCTCTGCTTCCCAAGTGCTGGGATTAAAGGTGTTCTCATGCCTTTGCTCATATTATTGTTCTTCCCTCTCTTAGACTGGTCTCCGGCAGCTCAGCCTGATGCTTAGCTGTAGATCTCTGTATCCATTTCCATACATTGACGGATGAAGGTTTTATGGTGACAACTAAAGTAGTCATCAATCTGATTACAGGGGAAGGCCAGTTTAGGTGTCCTCTATACTGTTGCATAGAGTCTTAGCTGGGGTCATCCTTGTGGATTCCTGGGAATTTCCCTAGTGACATGTTTCTTGCTAGCCCTTTAATGGCTCCCTCAATCAAGATATCTCTTTCCTTACTCTCCCTCTCTGTCCTTTCCCCTTCTTGAGCATCCCATTCCCTCATGTTCTCCTCCTCCCTCCCATTCTCCCCTCTTCCTCTCCCTTCTGCCCTCCCTTCTCTCCCCCTCCCCCATATTCCCAAGTTTTTCAGTAGATCTTGTCTGTTTCCCCATTCCAGGGGGCTCCATGTATGTCTCTCTTAGGGTTCTCCTTGTTACCTAGCTTCTCTGGGATCATGGACTATAGGTTGGTTATCCTTGGCGTTATGTTTAATATCCACTTACGAGTAAGTACGTATCATGTTTGTCTATATGGGTCTGGGTTATCTCACTCAGAATGGTTTTTTTTAACCATTCTATAGGTTGCCACTTTATTAAGGTAACTGTTTTTGGCTATGCAAATTTTGTTCCATTGTGCATAATTTCACTGGTCAATCACTGTGAGTTATTAGGAAAGTCCTAACATGTCTATGTCTTGATGTATTTTGTCTGTTTTCCTCTAATAGCTTTATAATGTCAAGACTTCTGTGTAGATAAAAGTATAAAGTGAATGTATAGGAATGATTGTTTTGTAAGTGGACATCAGTTTACCCAGCCTCATTTGTTGAAAGACCTCTTTTTTTCCAATGTATGTTTCTGATACCTGTGTTAAATTTTAGGTGGTGAGTGGGGTGTCAAAGTCTCCTACTATTAGTGTGTGGGGTTTGATGACCAGTCGAAGGGAGGAAGGAGCAATAATATGAGTAAAGGAGTCATTACCATGATTGTGACACCCACAGAAACAGCTGACCTGAGCTAGTGAGAGCTCACTGACTCTGGACTGCGAGTGGGCTAACCTGCATAGGGCCAAGTTAGGCCCACTGAAATGTGGGGGACAGTTGTGAGGCTTGGACAGTCTGTGGGGCTACTGGAAATGGTACCAGGATTTATCCCTAGTACTTGAACTAGACATCTATGAGTACATTCTCTTTGGAGAGATACCTTGTTCAGCCTAGATATAGGGAAAAGGGCTTTGGTATTGCCTCAAAGTGAAGTGTCAGATTTTGTTGACTCCCCATGGTAAACCTTATCTTTCTGAGGAGTGGATGGGGAGGTGGGGTAGGAGGAAGATGGAGGAAACGGGAGGTGGGGAGTGAGTGGGTGTCAGTGTACATTTCTACCTCTGATTAAGATACTTATATATTGTTTATGTATTGATATATATTTACCATATTGCATTGTATATTTGTACATTGTTTTTATTTGGAGGTCATATTGTCCTCATTTATTGCACAGTTGTTTATTGTCTTAGTCTTTAAGTTAGATAGGTATTGAGAATTATATAGATCAATAGTCATCTATGTTTTTCATTTATAATTAGACTAATCAGGTTCTTTAGATACATAGAGATTATATTCAGTATAGATAGATAATCTTCAACCTCTTAAAAGAACTGTAGAAAATGGCCTTTAATCTAACTCAGTTTCATGGTAGCAATTGCTCCTGGCAACACTGATCTATTCCCAAAAGAATGTTGAGCACCAAAGACACTCCACCTGGAGCCTTTCTTCTTGGCAGAACTGGCCTTTGGGCAAAGAAATGGCCATACCTCAACCACTGACAGAGATACAGAGTATCCGTAAATGGAAAAAACAGGACTGTCATATCCTGCCAAGACAGGGTAAGATAGTTTTGAAAAGTTTCTTGCCTTGAAAATGGTATGTCAGTTATGTTAGGCCTTAGCCAAAGTTGGTTGCTTCAACGCTACAAACGTGACCTTGGGTGATTGCCCAGGTAGCTAGTTGTCTCTGTGATTTGTTGCATGTTTTGGAAGTTGTTTAATTGCACTTCTTAATTAGTCAGGTAACATTACTTCTCTTCTCAGATCTTCGATGGGGTTGAAGACTATATAAATGTAGTTACTTTCCTCTCATGACTTGGCCAAGTTATTTATTATATAAGACTTAAGCTAGTTAGACTAGGATATTTGTACTTATTGTATATAATTTCGTAGTAGGTTTAAAACTCTCTTACTTAAACAAAAGGGGAAGGTGTTGCGGGAGCTCCTTCCGCTCCTTCAGCCAATAGCTGCTGAGATACCAGCCCATTGGGGCATGGTCTCTCTCTCTTTAAAAAAGCTGCCACTGCCCTCCTTGCTCTCTCTTTGGCTTCCGGCTCTGCCTCTGTTGACTAAACTGGGCTCCCTTCCTGATTGCGCAGAGGGCTGTTGTCTGGGACGGTGATCTGTAAGTTTTTCCCCCTTAAATAAATAACCATTCTATTAATCATAATTCCAAACTGGTGTGGGATTGTTTGTGACTTACGCCTTCAAGTGGGAACAGGAATAGCTATGTAAAATGAGAAAAGATTGCAGTAAAAAACAATAAAAAAGAAAAATATTCTAGGTGGGTTTGGCTGTGTCTTGATCTTCCATGTCCTGATCTTCCTTTCTGTCCCTTCATTCTGTGGATTTGTACCAACAGTGTGCTGTTTTTGTTCCTACTGTCTTGTAGTATAGTTTGATCTCATCAATGATGATGCCTCCAGCACTGTTCTCTCTGTTTAGGATTGTTCTGACTATATCAAGATGTTCATATTTTCATATGAACTTTAAGGTAACTCTATTTCTGTGAAGAATTTCACTAGAATTTTGATGGGGATTACCTGAATCTGTAGATTAGATTTGGTAATATGGTCATTCCCCACCCCCCAAAAGATTAATTCCTTCAAATCATGACCTTGGAAAGTAGTTCCATCTTCTAGTATTTTCTTCGATTTCTTTCTTCAGCACTTTAAATTTTCACTGTAGAAGTCTTTGTTTAGGTTTACTCCTATGTATTTTTTCAAGCTGTGAATGATTTTTTTTCATGATTTTTTTCTTGGCCAATTTGTTATCGGTATATGTAATAAAAAATATTGTCTTCTGGCTTCTGTATATTGACTTTGTAGTTTTTACTTTGCTGGAAGTGTTTATCAGAATTGAATGTTTTCTGGTGGGGGATTTAGAGACTTTCAAGTAAGAGATTATATCACCTACAAGTAGAAATAATATGACTTGTTTGTTTCTTTGTTTGTATTCCTTTTATTTCTCTTTATTGCTTTCCTTTTGTAGCTCAGACTGTGAATATTATACTGAATGAGAGCAGAGAGTATGAGCACACTTGTCACCTTCTTGATTTTCCTGGAAAGTTACCACCTAGACCAGTGATTGTCAACATGTGGGCTGGCTACAAGCCCTTTGGGGTCACATATCATATACCAGATATTTACATTATGATTCATAACAATAGCAAAATTACAATTACGTATAACAGTAGTAAAATTACAGTTGTGAAGTAGCAAAAAAATAATGTTATTGTTGGGGTCACCACAACATGAAGAACTGTTTTAAAGGATCACAGCATTCTGAGGGCTGAGAACCACTGCTCTAGAGGATCACTTCCTTGGGTTAAGGAATGTTCTTATGTTCCTGGTTCTTCAGACCTTTCCTCATGAAGACATACTGAGCTCTGTCAAATGCCTTTTATTTGTTTGTTGAGATTATCATATATTTTCTGACCTTAACTGTATTAGATTTATTAATTTTCAAATGTCAAACTATCCTTGCACTCTGAGAATGAAACTAAGTTGGTTGTGGTAGCTGATAACCTTAATGCATTTTCAAACTTTCTATGTAAGTATTTTATTGATATCTGTGCCTTGTGTTGGTTTTGGAAACTTATCTATAGTTTTTTTTGTCCTTCCTTTTTGGGTTCTTATTAGGTTTTGACATTAGGGTAAAGCTGGCTTTGTGGAATGAATTTGGTAATATTCCTTTCTGTTTTACAGAACAGATCGGGAACTCACCAAGGCCAGCTGGCCTGGGTCTGAAAAAGCCTGGGATAAAACCGGACTCGCTGAACATAGCAGACAATGAAGACTACTGAGAACTCAAGAACAATGGCAATGGGTTTTTGATCCTACTGCACGTACTGGCTTTGTGGGAGCCTAGGCAGTTTGGATGCTCACCTTATTAGACCTGGGTGGAGGTGGGTGGTCCTTGGACTTCCCACAGGGCAGGGAACCCTGATTGCTCTTTGGGCTGACGAGGGAGGGGGACTTGATTGGGGGAGGGGGAGGGAAATGGGAGGCGGTGGCGGGGAAGAGACAGAAATCTTTAATAAATAAATAAATTAAAACAAACAAACAAACAAACAAAAGAAGTAAAATCAGGGCTGGTGATACCTCTAGAAGTTCTTTTACTGTTCAGGGCTATTTTTGCTATCTTTAGTGTTTTATGTTTCAGGATGAAAATTAATATTATTTTTGCCAATTTTTGTAAAGAATTGCACTGGAATTTTGATGGTACTGTGTTGCATCTGTAAATTGCTTTCAGTAGGATGGACATTTCCACAATATTAATCTTATTATTTCATTAGCATGGGAGGTCTTTCCATCTCCTTGTATCTTCTATAATTTATCTCTTTGGTGTCTTTAAGATTTCATTGTGCAAGTCTTACACTCCCTTGTTAGAATTATTATTTATTTCAAGGTATTTTCACTTTTAAGGCTCCTGTGGATGAGATTATTTTCCTGATTTCTTCCTCAGTGAATTCATTGTTGCTGTATAGGCAGGCTATTGGTTTTGTTTGTTAATTTTCTATTCTGCCACTTTGTAGAATATGTTTGTCAGCTGTAAGAGTTTCCTGGTGGAGCCTTTAGAGCCTTTTGTGTACAGGATCGTATCATCTGCAAATGAGGACATTTTGACTGCTTTATTATTTGTAACCCCTTTAGGTCCTTGCCTTATTGCCCCAGCTAAGACTTCAAGCACTATATCCACCAGGAATGGAGAAAACAGACATCCTTGTTTTATTCTTGAATTTAGAGGAAATGCTGTGAGTTCTTCTCCATTTAGCATGATCTTCACCATGAGTCTTTTTGTTTTATGTTGAAATATATCTTTAGTATCACTAGATTATCTAGGACTTTAATCATCAAGGGATGTTAGATTTTTTAGAGACCTTTTCTGACTATAGTAAGATGACCACATGATTTCTATCTTTCAGTGTATTTATGTGGTGAATTGTTGCTGGGCCCTAAAGTCTTCCTCAGGGAAGGGAATGAGAAGGTGTGATATCAACAAACACAGAGGCCAGACTTGTTTATTTAACAACTGAGAAAGCCTTATAAACCCTCCCAGCACCCAGGCATTCTGACCTTTTGATAGTTGACATCACATGGTTGTCCCTCATTGACTAGGCATGGTCAGAACCTCTGAGAACACCAGGCAGACTCCATGTTGGCTCCTTTGGACCTGATAGGCCTTAACTTCTACATATCCACATTTTTTTAAATTTATTACATAGGGTGTACAGCAGGAGCCAGAGTTCTTTGCTCAGGCCTTGTTGATCCTGCCTCAGAGAGGTGGTGGGGACTAGGCAGTAACCCTTTGAATTATGAATAACCTGGCATGCATACCTCCTGAAGAGAACTGTGAGAAGGATGCCTGGGAGCCCTTAACACTGAAGAGTCACCTTAGTTGCTGTCTGCTGGTGTCGGATCTGCTGCATGAGACCAGCTTCTAATATGGGTTCTGGGGATTAGACTCAGGTCATTAGGCATGTGTTGCAAATGCGCTCACAGCTGAGCCATTTCCTTGTGTTCCCTGTTTTTATATGATATAAGAACATGATCCTTCTCATTGTGCCTAAAGAGATCGCTGGTCCAGCCAGCTTCCCATATCTCTGCTCCAGCTTGCTACTCCGTTTTGCTGATGCTGCACTGTCTTTGATTAATCTTATGGTCAGAACTGGTTCAGGTCACCATAGTCCAAACCCTCCATTCTTTCCCATCTCACTGAAATTCCTCCCAGAGACTCACCGAGTATATGACATATCTACCCACCCCCAACCCTTCTTACTATCTCTCTGGCATTATATTCTACCTCATTCTTATCACTGTGCCTTGGTCCTCTTGGTCACCTCATCCTTGATCATACCAAGAACACACTCAGCTCAGGGCCTCTGCCCTGGCTTTGCCATTTTCTGGGAATGACTTTGCCTAGGTAGTCAGAGGCTTGCTCGATAGCTTTCTTAGAAAACAGCACTTCTAGAACTTTACCTCATCTTATTTCTTCCGCATGACTCGCTTTCTTTGTGTTACTTCTACCTTCAAAGATCATGCAATCCCTGAGAAGGTAAGACCTCGCCTGTTTTGCTGGTTGTTATGTACCTGGTGGCTGAGACAGTGCACACAACACTGAGTTGCTTTCAGACCTTTTACATTTCAGCCTTCTAAGCAGATTTGCAATGTGGCCACTAGATGGCACTCGAGTACTGTGTATTGAACTCTCATACTCGGACGCTGTCTTTGCAGAACCACTTTTAAAATAATGTGCCTGTGGTCTCTGTAAAAGTGTCCTTGTTTCTCTTTTGTTTGGTGATGATCATGGAACCTGGAGACTTGTGCACACTACAGAAGTGGATCAGTGAGCCTTGGTACCTTGGGTAGTTACCCACAGGCAATCCCGTGAATTGTTTCACAACCTCCTAATATGTAAAGTTGGTTTCGTTTGGTTGTCTGGTTGGTTGGTTTGCTTTAGTGAGTTTCAGTCAGT
>JABTXL010017400.1:0-11647 GCA_025134845.1 Neodon shergylaensis | reverse complement strand
ATATATATATATATATATATATATATATATATATATATATATATATAGTGTATGTCTGTGTTGATGCATCTATCTGCATCTGTGTGTGTACATAAATGAAATGGTTAAAAACTTTTTATTAAAATTCATATGCACATTATTTAAATTTAAAATTACAGTCCTCTTCTAAAGGCCTGAGAATCACTATTTAAGGCATAGAAACCATGTAAGATCCAGATGTGGTGGCTGCTTACAAGAAAACAGTGTGTCTAGACACATTAGAGCAGTTGTACACAGAGGACTCACAAGGATTTTGACAGCAGAGACATGACCTGTGGAAGATAAAGTCAGAAAAAAAACCCAGCTGAGGAGCTTTTGGCAGTCTTTAGCTGCTGGGAGAGGATGTATTAGTTTATTCTAAAAGTACAGGCCCCAACAGGTTGACCATGTTACGGATGAAGACACTTATCCAAGAATATTTGGATGGAACAAATGAGCCACTATGGGAAAACAATGGAAACAGACAACAACGCTGCATGGGAAGGGGCATGGACCTGGCAAGAGTTGGGAGATGAAGAGTGAATATGATTAAAGCTTTTTGTCCAAAATTTCAAAGAATTATTAAAAATTAAAAATATGTTGAGGCTTAAAGGGATAAAAATAAGGTGACAAACCTACAGTGACTGAATACATCTGCTGAATGGCTTTATAAAAAATATGTAAAATATTTGTAAAAGTGAAATTGTAAACACCAAAGACTCTTTAAAATAAAATAAATATAGGACTGAAAAATGAACCTTATAAAATACCTAAAAAGTCAGTATGTGAAAAGAAAATATGTATATGAGCATAAGCTAATTAAAAATAAACATTAGTGAAATCAAAATGAGAAAGCTTATTACAAGTATATAATGAAAGCTTTTAAAAAGTGGAGACAAAGCCAACATATATATGAGTGATAGACAAATCACACAGCACTTGTTAGTAGTATAAACTATAAAACCTTCAAACTTTTCAAACTATCTTGACAGCATATTATAAGTATGAACATACATCTGCTATGCACCTCATTATGTGTTTTTCAGTTTTTACCCAAGATAAGTGGGAACGTTTGTCTGAATAAATATTTGTAAAAAATATTTCTAGTAGCTTAACTCATTCATTATTAAAACTTAAGTAAGAAACAACCCAAATATTCAATTGTAGTTTTTGAATAAAAGAAATTCTAATAATCATTTATAAAGGAAAAAATCACTCATATAGGCAATAGCATGTGTTTCAAAAGCATTGTATTGTTGAAATAGCCATAAAAATATATCTTAAAAGTATTAAAATTCAAATATAAGCAAGGTGCTGGTGGCACATGCCTTCAATCCCAGCACTCAGGAGATGGGGGCAAGCAGATTTCTATAAGTTCAAGGCCAGCCTTGCCTACAGAGAAAGTTCCAGGACAGCCAAGGCTACACATAGAAAACATGTCTCAACAAACTAAAAAAAGAAAACAGATATTCAAACATAGAGTAATCTAAATATGACTTTTCTCTGCATGAAAATTTTAGCAGTTGGAAAATTAAAGTATTGGCTATAACTATTCATAGTACTTTTCTTATTGTTCCTAAGTATGTGTGAAATATCAACACATCTGCAACTATATAAAATGACAAAATGATTTGCATTTTTGTATTAATTTCATGTGTATATGTGTGTAACTGTGTGTGATTTATTTTAAGCAGTAATTTGTCTTTTCATACCTTATATCAGTCAAGTATGAATTTTTGTCATATTTCACATTCTAGAAGTTGGTCAATTTTATTAATCAATAAATAAGCTTGCATAGCTATGTTGTTGTTCCAAGTTATAATCTTGCATTTTATTTATGATATCAAACTATTTTTATAATATATTTTTCCTAAATATGTTTTCTGCTTGTTAGCTATTATTATTTGATTAAGACAAGGACCATATCTGAGACTGGCCTAAAACTTACAATCCTTTTGCCTATTCACCTTCTTGCTCAGGGTAAATTTTTAAGTAAAGCTTCAGCCAGTACTCTAAATTTAATTCATTTTAGCATTTTCATTGGCTACAAATACCCCATGAAACTCTATTTGAATATGTCTTGCAGGAAATTGTATATCAAATTTATCATAATATCTCAATGAATATATTTCATATGTTGTTGATTATTCCATAGATTGATAATTTTACAAATTTTATACCTTTTCTAAAGTTTTCTTATTATTATTGTGTTTGTTTAAATGATATGGTTATGCATAGGTGTATGTTATGGCACACATGAAAAGGACAGAGAATAAGTTTGGAGAACCTGTTATCTTCTTCAACCACATGATTCTGAGGATAGAAGGCAGGTCATCAGGATCCTGTGGCTAGAGCATTTACCCTCTGAGTCATATTGCTTGCCCAGTAAGTTACTTAATATCTGAAAGAGTAATGTATGTAACTTTTCAGTCATATGTAAAACACATGAGTATGTAATATGAATTAATTTATTTTCCAATGCTGTAATTCACCAGTTACAGAACATAGTTCCATTATTAATAAAAATTTACCAATGCAAACATTTAAACATGTATATGAAAAAATAAACCTTATTACTTTTTCTCTTTATATTCTTACTTAGTCCCAAGAGAAAATTTATCTCCAAGGAACAGCACCAATTTTATTTTTAACTCTTCCCAAGGTAACAACAAAAGCTGTAAATAATTTGTTCCCAGTCTGTTTGTTGCAAGACTTATTGACTAGTAATATTATATCAACTTTCCATATTCTATACCTAGGTACAAAATTATTATATCATTTAAGCTAATGCCATTACCTCATCTCTAACTTTTGTATTTAGAAAATTATGTTATATTGTAGATAACCTGTAGCTTATACAGTCATTAAAATTTCAAATTATTCATCTCTTAAATTTATTTAATATAAAGCTTTTGACTCCATGCCAAACTTGATTAATATAATCACATCAGGTTGCATGTATAGATAGAAACTGCATAAAAATAAGAATAAAACTATAAAATCATAAAAAATCAAAATAGCTGTACATGTGGGCACCATTAAATTAAATAAATCCCAGTCTATTTTACATAGCTTCAAAGACAATTTCTCGTACCTTTCTCCCAAATCCATCTTTTTACTTTGCCCTAGCTCTCTGTCTTACTTTCCTTCTCCCTGTAAATATTTCTGAAGAACTAAGAAAATGACAATGACCATTAGGTCATTGCACCAGTAAAAGGTAAAGTGGCATACACTCTGCCTTAAATAACTCATAACCTAACTCTGCCATATTAACATGTATGAATAAGATTAGGCACAAAATATGTGATAAAATTTGCAGATAAAATAAAGCTAGCAGGAGAAGACAATAAAATTTGTAATTGAATTGATTAATAATGCAGCCTGATGAGCATATGCTAAGTTCAACAGTGTACCAATATTGAAAATAATGTTGCACAATAATTAAAATTTGAATTAATTCACAACCATAAAATTTTGAAAGGAATCACCTCTATTCAGTTAATGAATATGATGCTAAATATTCTTTATTTTTATCTTTCAAAAATGCTTTTACAATCTAATTAATATAATGTCTATAGATTCAATATGGTTCTCTAATAATAACTTTTGCTTGCAAAAATACCTTATGGTACCCAATGATCCTCAGGATGAACTGAAAATGTAAAACATGCTATACCTAAGTACAACTGTTTAAAATTACTTTCCTAACCAAAGCTAGTTTAGTGAGGCTATATATTCAACAATGCAGAAGAGAAGGTCGAATTTTATCATTCAACTTAATTGCTTGAATTACAATCATAACAACAGGAATCACAGATTAAGAGGATTTTATGGAGTATAACACTGTGAATTTGTTTATCCGTTTGTAAACTTGAGCCAGATAACACACATTTCCCAGGATAGGGTATACTTCTTGTGGCAAGTATGCCTTCAAAGTTACTACAAATACAAAACAAACCAGGGAAATGTATCCACAGACAAAGAAAATTCTTTAAAATTTTAAGATTTAACTAGGTCCAAGATAAATGATTTGATGTAATCCATATGAAAACATTAAGGTATAAATACTTACTAGGTCAGTGAAGTCTACACATCACTGAATGATATGTAAGAAAATGGACATCTGAGACATCATTTATACATAAACAGTGACTAGTCTGTAATAATAATCCAAATAAGACATGCAATACACATTCCAGTTCAAAGGCATGCAATCAGAGCATCAGGAGAGATTCAGCACATTCTGAAGTGCTGAGTTTTGTCCTTTGTTCTGGTATCATTTAAGCCTGTTGTTTACCATCAGAAACAACAGCCCTCTTTTACTCATACCATTATGCTGTACTAATAGCACCATGATCTGTGTTCAGAAAGTTGGAAGCACTGTTATACATGGGTGGATGACCTCTGAGTTGTGAAGCCACTGATAGATGTTCCCTTTTAAAGAGGAACATTGAAAGACTAAAAATCACCCAGAATATACTTTTTCTAAAATAATGAGCGATTTCTTGGGACTTTAGTATATGATAAAGAAAGCAAAAGGAAAGAGCTTCATTTGCTATAGGATTTCTAAGTTATCTAACTAAATAAACATTAAATAAAAAACTAGAAGTTTATTCCTGGGTATAAAATGTGTTCAGTCAGAGATGCAGTCAGACTATTTCATTTTAGTCACATAATTTTCAGATAAAGGTTTACTTCTTTTCAAATCTCCTTTAAAATCAAAGGAATCGTGCAACATTATCTGATTCATCATAATTGACTGGACTTTCCTACTGAAAACTAGAAAATCGATTTCTAAGCAGCTCATTATTTCACTGTGAGCCACAAGAGAATGCACATGGGGGACTAAGAGTGTACGTTAGGATGTGAAAATGGTTGGAGTATTCTATAATATTTAAAATTTACTCCATGAATATCTGAAAAAATGAATCTAGTAAGTAGTATACAACTGATTTTGACATACCTGTGGGCTTATAATTGACCCTACTTCTCTCCAACAGTCACAACTCAAGTTTTACTTCCCACTCACAAAATCACTAATACTGATGTGCTCAGTATTATGCAGTTTTCAGGGCAGAGAGACAGGGGCCTCGTGCTTACTCTCAGCGCTAATTTTGAAGTTGTTCTAATGATAAGTTAACGTTCCCAAGTGTTTCTTCAGCTCTACAGTTGGCAAGAGTCTCACCTTTACAGTCACCTGAGTAGTTCTGCTTCCTGTACTCTGAAGATTTACCTTAGAATTATATATGCCAACACCAAATACCATGATGGCACAGTCTCCAAGGATTTCCACCTCTTAGGGAGAAAACCCTTAAAAGGAAGCAAATGCCATATCCCAGCTGATTAAATATTTTTGGCATAAGAAAATTCTACATTGGTGGTAAAGATTTATTTAGAGATGTCATCTGACTTAAAACCAATATTTTGAAGAGGAAATCTCAATAGAACATGATATCTACATTTCTTATAATCTACTAGATAGTATTGTTTGTTCCAGCACACTGTATAGTCAACTGGTCTTAGAAAGTCAAGAAACATTCTGACACATCTTACTGAAAAACAGCTGAAGAATTAAAAAAAAAAAACTGATTTCTGTTTCACAAAAAGTTTGCTATTATATCATACCCAACTCTGCAATTTGTATAATTGAAGACTCATGTCTCATCTACCAAAGTAGGTGAGATTATATACATGCATCAATGCATGGGGAAGCCTTATTTGTCTGTGTATATAAATGCATGAAATGAAGTTGTGTGTGTATGTGTATACATCATCATGTGAAGATCAAAGAACAAACTCTGGTGGTTTTCCTCAGCCTATCCACAGTTTTTTTTTTTAGTTATAATATAGCAATGAGGATTTTTATTGTGTTTACTTACGAACTTTTCCCAAAGACAGATTGAAGTCACTAAATAATGAGTTCAATAGAAGAAGAAAAAATTAGTTTTGCCTTGGTCTTCTTTGTTGAAAGATAAATTACCCATTTAGTAAAACATCTATCTTAAAAGCAGTAAGGAAAGATGCAGTTTATCAGGATTGTGGTCAAAATGCATAGGGAATTTTTGGGTGAGCAGTTAATTGTTTGAAATCATGAGAAGTCTGTCACCAGGCAAGCTCAATCCTCTAATGAAAGAAGTAGGAAATAAAATTTCTAACTATCGGGGCTGGAGAGATGGCTCAGAGGTTAAGAGCACTGACTGCTCTTCCAGAGGTCCTGAGTTCAATTCCCAGCAACCACATGATGGCTCACAACCATCTATAATGAGATCTGGCGCCCTCTTCTGGTGTGTGGGAAGCAGAATGTTGTACACATAATAAATGAATAAATTAAAAAAAAATTCTTATTAAAAAAAATTTCTAACTATCCATTGACGGTTACTAATAATATAAGAAGGGTCTTCAGAGATGATTCAATAGTGAAGAGCTTCTAAGAAGTTCTCTCAGCTTTACAGTAGGTGTTCAGAGTATCTTTTATGGCTGAATACTCAACCATCACTTATTCTCAATGTCTTGAACAATCATCCATTTCTGCATTAATCTATATTAACTGCAAAAAGAGGATTATCTGATTCAGGCTGAGAGTAGCCTTAATTTCTCTATGGCCACAAACATATTAATTTACCTAAATAACACCACCCCTGTAGTACCTATAAGTTTTCTACTCAAAGTTTTTTTTAATTAAGTTTATCATATTATACATGGAATTCCTTACTGTGGAACAGGACTCAAATCCAGTGAGGGAGAAGTCAGATACTCCCATGACAATTGTGCCACTATTGCAGACGTGAGCTAATCTTGCCTAACAGGTTGGTATTGTTGTTCATATGATTCCAACTAGGTAAAATTACTGATACTTTTTCTTCCCTAGTTGCCTGAAGGGCACCTCCCATTTTTTTTTTTAATTACAGGGCAGGGAACCCTGACTGCTCTTCAGGCTGGAGAGGGAGGGGGAGAGGAGTGGGGGGAGGGGGAAAGGAGTGGGGGGAGGGGGGAGGAGTGGAAGGAGGGGGGAGGGAAATGGGAGGCTGGGAGGAGGCAAAAAAAATTTTTTTTATCCACAGTTTTTGATGCAAGGTCTCTCACTGGCCTGGAATTAGCCAAACAGGCTAGACTGGGTGACTAGATTGCTCTAGGAATCTACTTGTCTCTACCTTCCAGTTCTGTGCTTGCATTTGCTGGTCACCATGCCTAGTTTTGAAAAGAGACTTTGGAAATCCAACTTGGGTCCTGATGTTTGTAAAGCAATCCCTTTAGCAAATGAATTATTTTTCCCAACCTTGTTTTTAAATTATATTTTTATATCATGATTTTATTATTGGACGATTATGTAATTTAATTTGTAGCTTCTTGATGATCGAAATATTGTATTCTAAAAGCAAAATGAAAATGAGTGAACTCATTTTAATATAGACTTTCAGTGTTGGCTTCATCTGAAACTTGACCCATACCTAGAGTCACTAGGAGGGAAGGAACCTCAGAAGAGCAGGCTGACCTCTGGCCATGTGTGTGAAGTGTTTTCTTAATATCTAATTGGATAAAACCATAGCAAGCACATGCATAGTAAAACATGGTATTCTTCCTTTGTATAATACAAAACCTTAACTGAGCAAAGGAAAACAATAGCATTCAATAGTTGGTGGTCTCTTGGCCTGTATCCCATTTTTCATTCAAAATTAATAATAATTTTGTTTTTTTATTTTTTTTCTGATCTCTTATTTATTTATTTATTTATTTATTTATTTTTACTTAAAAATTTCCACCTCCTCCCCTTCTCCCATTTCCATTTCCCTCATCCCATACCCCCCCTCCCTCTCCAGTCCAAAGAGCAGTCAGGATTCCCTGCCCTGTGGGAAGTCCAAGGTCCTCCCCCCTCCATCCAGGTCTAGGAAAGTGAGCATCCAAACAGACTAGGCTCCCACAAAGCCAGTACATGCAGTAGAATCAAAACTCAGTGCCAGTGTCCTTGGCTTTTTAGTCAGTCCTCTTTGTCTGACATGTTCAGAGTCTGGTTTGTTCACATGCTTCATCAGTCCCAGTCCAGCTGGCCTTGGTGAGCTCCCAATAGATCAGCCCCACCGTCTCAGTGGGTGGGCACACCCCTCGTAGCCCTGACTTCCTTGCTCATGTCCTTTCTCCTTTTGCTCCTCATTTGGACCTTGGGAGCTCAGTCCAGTGCTCCATCATCTAGCTTCATCCATCGCCAGATGAAGGTTCTATGGTGATATGCAAGATATTCATCAGTATGGCTATAGGATAGGGCCATTTCAGGCTCCCTCTCCTTAGCTGCCCAAGGATCTAGCTGGGGACATCTCCATGGACACCTGGGTACCCCTCTAGAGTCAAGTCTCTTGCCAACCCTAAAATGGGTCCCTTAATTAAGATATATACTTCCCTGATCCCATATCCACCCTTCCTCCATCCCAACTGTCCCATTCCCCTTCTTACTTTTTTAATATTTTATATATGCACAAGCATTTCAAAAAATAATAGTTCCATAAAGAGTATTTTTATTTATACTATTTTTATCATTATGATAAAAGTTTTAGTGGATATTCTTGAGTACTAAGATTAAAATTACATTCACATCAGCCTTTGAGAATATTACCAAACAGTACATCACCAATATTAAATATGTGTGTGTTTGTGTAGTAGACATTAGTAAGTAAACCCTAAAAAGTATACTAAATATAGCATTCAAGATTGAGTATGGTATGTCTCTTATGTAGTCACATGCTCAATTCTTTGTGGTCAGATGCTGTCATTATTTGTGGAGATGGTGAAAACTGTATGAAGTAGAGTTCAGCTAAAAAAGTAGGTCTCCAGGGTCATTTTTCCCCCTCTAAAACCAACCCCTATGATTGGTCTAGAAACAATGGAACCAGCTTAATTTGCTGAAGTCTCTGACATTGTAATCCAAAAAAAAAATTTCCTCTCATATCTATTCTCTTGAGTATTATACTCATGATGAATTAATTCTGACTAACACACAAAATGTTGGTAGCAAGGTCATTGCTGTGATGCTTGTGACTACAGTAGCAGGCGATACTCAAACATCTGTAACTGGGTTGTGGAAAATTTCTGGAGTTGGAAATGTAGATTGGAGAAGACATGAATATTATATTTCGAGCTTAATAGGTAATTACTGTATGTTCTAACACCAGAGTGAAAATGGAAAACAAAGGGGAATCATTCTACTTAAACTTCAGATGAAACTGAGAATTCCATTAAAAATTAGACAACAAGCCATTTTACATTTTCATGAGTTCAGTTTGTCCCTGTCCTTACATTTTGGGAAGTCAAGTGAAAGGATAATGGGATGCTTCCAGGTATGACAGTATATTAGAAGCTGCCTTTGCATGATGCAGTGAAGAGCAAGTAAGAAGGATCAGTCTGCATTCCAGAGATAGACAGAAGACAGTAAACATCTAGAGGTTTTCACAGGGACTCATAGGATGGTGGGGAAATGTGTAAAAACAGAGCAATGTCAGGGGAAAAAAGAAGAATAACAACATGAGACTGCTTTAGAAACTCTCTAGTCACACCTGACCCAGTTACCCCTTATACTTTGCCAGACCTTGTAGGCCTGACACACAGACTGAGGGCTATTACTGCTGATATTGTTCTGACACTCTGGTCAGAACTGATACTGCTGACACTCTGGTCTGGGGTGTTGTTGAAGCTCCAAGATGAGACATAAAAGAAACAGAAGAATCCATGAAAAAGCAAAAAGATAGGAATACCAGGGCAAAATATTCCCAGAATAGCACTGGATGCACTATCCACAATAGAACTGAAGTGCTGGAAACAAAGAGTATGTCTTATTTGCCACCAAATTTTTGATTAATATTTTTATTCTTCTCACAGATATTGCATCCCATTTTATCTTCCCTACTCAACTCCTAGTCCTTCTCTCCTCCCACCTCCCTTTCTTCCCGGTCTACATCCCCTCTCTTTTCCTTCCATAAAGTGCAGGCGCCCAGGGATATCAACCAAATATTGCATATCAATTTACAATAAAACTAGATACTTCCTCTCTTATTAAAGATGGAAGATGCCACCCAGTAGGAGGAAAATATTCCCAAAAGCTGACAAAAGAGTCAGAGTCAGCCTCTTCTTCCACTATAGGAGTCATACAAGAAGACCAAGCTACACAACCATGGCATATATACAGAGAGCCAAGGTCATACCCATGCAGGATCCCTGATTGTTGGTTCAGTCTCTGTGAGCCTCTATGGACACTGGGTAATTTATTCTGTAGGTTATCTTGTGGTGTCCTTGATCCCTCTGGCTCCAACAATCCTCTCTCCCCTCTTCAGGATTCCCAAAGTTCTTTCTAATGTTTGGAAATGGGTTTCTGTATCTGCTCACATCTGTTCCTAGATGAAGCCTCTCTGATAACAATTATCCTAGGCTCTGTTCTCTGAGTTTAGCAGAGAATCATTAGGAATCATTTCATTTACTTTTTTTTTTTCAGTCATGTTTGGTTCTATACTAGGTCTCTAGGCTATCTAGCCTCTGGTTCCTGGCCAACCAGGTAGTGTCAGGGGTGGGATCCCAATGGTTACATGGGTTTAAAGATGAATTAGTTTTCAGTTGTCTACTCCACAATCCCTGTGTCACCCTTGCACCAGCACATCCCATAGGCAGATAGACTATAGGTTTGAAGGTTATGTGGCTGGGGTGTTGTCCCACTGGTAGTCTTCTAGTTTTAGGAGATGGTAGTTCAGGCTAGGTATTATTCCCTTTTCCTAGGAGCCTTAACTGTGGTCATCCTTGTAGCTTCCTGGTAGCTTCCCTTGCACCAGGTCTCTACATAACACAGAAATGAACTCATTTCCTGTCCACTCTTTCTGTATTCTCTCTCCCTTCCTTTAACCAGATCCTCCATGTTCCCATTCCCACAAACCCAAGATCATAAGAAAAATCTCTTCTATTTTCCCTTCCAGGGAGATTCAAGTGTTTCCCTTGGACATTACTTGTTACCAAGTCTCTCTGGGGCTACAGATTGTAGCATAGCTACCCTTTACTTTATAGCTAATAACCACTTGTGAGTGAGTACATACCAGGTTTGTCTTTCTGGGTCTTGTATACTCACTCAAGTTGATTTTTCCTAGTTCTATCCATTTGTTCACAAATTCGTGTCATTATTTTGAACAGCTAAGTAATATTCCATTGTGTACCACATTTTCTTTATGCATTCTTCAATTGAGGGCCTTCTAGGCTGTTTCCAGGTTGTGACTATTAAAAGTAAAGCTGATATGAACATAGTTAAACAGCTGTTCATGTGATAGTGAGCATTCTTTGGCTATATACCCAAAGGCAGTATATAGCTCAATTCCTAATTTTCTGAGAAAACACCACAATAATATCCAAAGTGGCTGTACAAGTTTGCACTCCCATTTGCAATGGAGGAATATTTCCTTTGCTCCTTATCCTCGCCAACGTGCACTGTCACTTGTGTTCTTAGTCTTAGTCATTCTGACAGGTATAAGGTAGAATCTCAAAATCATTTTAATTTACATTACCCCAATGGCTACTACAATAGAAAATTTTTCTAAATCTTTCTTGGACATTTGAGATTCCTCTGTTGATAATTTTCTGTATAGATCTGTAACCCATTTTAGTAATG
>JABTXL010017381.1:53999-89992 GCA_025134845.1 Neodon shergylaensis | reverse complement strand
TAAAAAACAATGACTTCTCGAATTTTGCATGCAAATGGATGGAAATAGAAAACACTATCCTGAGTGAGGTAACCCAGACCCAAAAAGATGAACATGGGATGTACTCACTCATAATTGGTTTCTAGTCATAAATAATGGTCACGAAGTATAAAATTGGTGAACCTAAAGAAGCGAAATTAGAAGTTGAACCCAAGGAAAAACATATAATTATCCTCTTGGCTATGGGAAGTAGACAAAATTGCCAGGGAGAAATTTTGGGATCTTGGGGGTGGGGTGGGATGGGAGTATCAGGGGATGGGGAGAGAAAAGTGAGAAGGGGAGGATGAGGGAAACTTGGGGAAACAGGATGATTGGGATAAAGGAAGGTTGGATAGGGGAGCACGGAAGCACAATTCTTAGTTAAGGGAGTCACCTTAGGGTTGGCAAGAGACTTGAACCTAGAGTGGCTCCCAGGAGCCCAAGGCGAGGTCCCCAGTTAGTTCCTTGGGCAGCTGAGGATAGGGAACCTGAAATGTGTCTATCCTATAGCAATGCTGACGTATATCTTGCATATCACCATAGAACCTTCATCTGGTGATGGATGGAGATAGTCACAGAGACCCACACTGGAGCACCGGACTGAGCTCCCAAGTTCCCAATGAGGAGCGGAAGGAGGGAGAACATGAGCAAGGAAGTCAGGACCACGAGGGCTGCACCCAACCACTGAGACAGTGTGGCTGATCTATTGGGAGCTCACCAAGGCCAGCTGGACTGTGACGGAAGAAGCTTGGGATAAAACAGGACTCTCTGAACATGGCGAAAAATGGGGGCTGATGAGAAGCCAAGGACAATGGCCCTGGATTTTGATCCTACTTCAAGTTCTGGCTTTGTGGGAGCCTAGCCAGTTTGGATGTTCACCTTCCTAGACATGGACAGAGGGGGGAAGCCCTTGGACTTTCCACAGGGCAGGGAACCCTGACTGCTCTTTGGTCTGGAGAGGGAGGGGGGAGAGGAGTGGGGGGAGGGGGAGAAGGGTGGGAGGAGGGGGAGGGAAATGGGAGGCTGGGAGGAGGCGGAAACTTTTTTTTCTCTTTTTCTCAATAAAAAAATATCATGTCAATAAAAAAAAGATGATTATAATTTGCCATTCTCTTTCAGTGTTAGCAGCAGTGCATAACTTATGTTGGTCAAGGATAAGTAGAGTCATTAAGTAGAAAGATTCAAGTGTAGTAACAATTCTAGGTGTAACTGGTTTAAACAAGTCAACTAAAGGGCATAATTCTGTGTAGTTCATAGACTAGGTTTCTAAATGGGAAAACAAGACAAAACAAGAGAAGAACCAATATCTTGATAATTAAACAAATTATTTGGGAAGGCAATGAACTCTAGCTAAATTTAATGCGTAAATTCAGAGCATCAGTTTCCTGTTCTAGAATGATGACACTGAAATTGCCAAGATTAGTTCTAGATTTATAAAAAAATCTGTTGCAGTTTCAAATATCATTTTGAACTTAATTGTGATCTCATTTCAAATCTGGAATTTGAAATCCTGACTTCAATTGTAGTTGTCTTTAGGGGGAAATCTCAGGGTACTAGTTAAGGCTAGGTGAAGTAATTAAGTAGCACCCTCAAAAACGTAAGCTAACTATGTGCAAATAAGTAACAGTTTATAAATATGGTAAAATAGATCATGGTAAAATGTGTATTAGTTGGAGTTTTTACACAATGCTGGTGGGAATTTAAATTATTATAGCTACTATGGAATGCAGTATGGAAATCTCTCAGGGATTCAAAAATAGAACTACCATATGATATAGCAATCCAACTACTAGGTATTTATCTAGAAAAAAATGACATCATTATATCAAAAAAAATACTAACAGTCCTAAGTTTGTTACAGCACTTTTCAAAATAGAAAAGATCACTGTCTGTGTTTGTGGAAATGTGAATAGATGGAGTGACTTGGAAAATGTATAAAACAAAATATTATTTGAACATAAAAAAGAAAGAAATCATTACTTTAAGCACGAGGAATGAGCTACAGAACATAATGCTAAGTGAATTTAGCAGGCACTGAGACACAAATACCAGACGGTTTCACTTATATGCAGAATCTAAAATAGCTGAGCTCACTAGAATGGAATGGTGGCTAACAGATGGAAGAATGGAAAGGGAAATATAAGGGCTTGAGAAAAATTTTTACCACATACGAACTCACTGACAAAATTTTGATATTCTAAGTTGCATATGATGGTATATATCTGCAATACCATCACTCAGGGTGGTGAGAAAAAATGTCATAAATTTGAGATTAGCCTTCTACATATATTTAAACTCCTCTGACACAGAGTTAATATAGTTTATAATACTGTATAATATTATGAAAATAGTTTTAAATGTCTTTTTGCAGATTCAGATGCAAAGAAATGAAAAGGTGAGATCTGTTGCATAATAATGTATCATGACTTGATCAACATACAATGTGTGAATGTATCAGAACATCATGCTTTCTTCTGTATAATCATAAAAGTGTTATGTTTAAATATTTTTTTTAAAAAAGTAGCAGTGATGATCTTATACTAAAATGTGATGTGCTGGTAAGAATGGTAAATTCAAAAATAATAAAAGTTGGGATTCTGTCTCTTCCCCGCCACCGCCTCCCATTTCCCTCCCCCTCCCCCGAGACAGAAATCTTTAATAAATAAATAATAAAAAAAGAAGAAAACTGGAAGTTCTGACTAAATACTGGCCATTCATGGGATGGAATTGAGAGTATTTTTGTTTAATATGCAAAAGATAAAATAGGAGAAGCTTGTACATTTGGAATTAAAAGTAAAATAAATGTTATTTCCAAGAAAAAAATAAAATAAAATAAAATAAAATAAAATACACATGTATTGTATATATATATATATATATATATATATATATATACCATCAAAAAAAAGTTGGGTTTCTACTGTGAGAACAATAAGAGGGAGTATGACATTACACTAAATTCAGGATAGTGTTGAGAATTCTATGTTCAGTTCAGTACCCTATTTTTTTTAATAGAGATAATTAGAGTTTTAACATCTAGTTTCTTGAGTTCTTTATATATTTTGGAGATCAGACCTTTTTCTCACGTGGGATTGGTGAAGATCTTTTCCCATTCAGTAGGTTGCCTTTTTGTCTTAATGATAGTGTCCCTTGCATTACAGAAGCTTCTCAGTTTCAGGAGGTCCCATTTATAAATTGATGTTCTTATTGTCTGGGGTTATATGTAGGAATTGGTCTCCTGTGCCCATGTGTTGCAGACTAATCCTCACTTTCTCTTCTATCAGTTTCAGCATGGTCAGTTTTATATTGAGGTCTTTAATCCATTTGGACTTGAGTTTTGTGCATGGTGATAGATGTGAATCTATTTTCATTCTTCTACGTGTGAAATCCAGTTATGGCAGCACCATTTGTTAAAGATGCTTTCTTTTTTCCATTGCATAATTTTAGCTCCTTTGTCGAAAATCAGGTGTTCATAGGTTTGTGGGTTAATATCCAGGACTTTGAAAGGTTCCATTGGTCAACATCTCTGTTTTTGTGCCAATAAAAGGCTGTTTTCATTACTGTATAGAGTTTGAAGTCAGGGATGGTAATGCCTCCAGAAGTACTTTTAAGTATAGGATTGTTTTGGCTATCCTAGGTTTTTTGTTTTTCCATATACAGTTGATTATTGTTCTCTCAAGGTCTGTGAAGAATTTTGTTGGGATTTTGATGCGGATTGCATTCAATCTATAGATTGCTTTTGGGAGAATTGCCATTTTTCCTATGTTGATCCTCCCAATCCAAGAGCAAGGGAGATCCTTCCATTTTCTGGTATCCTCTTCAAATTCTTTCTTCAAAGACTTAAAATTCTTGTCAAATAGGTCTTTCACTTCCTTGGTTAGAGTTACCTCAGGATATTTCATGCTATTTGTGGCTATTGTGAAAGATGGTGCTTCTCTGATTTTCCTCTCTGTTTCTTTATCCTTTGTGTATAGGAGGGCAACTAATTTTTTGGAGTTGATCTTGCATCCTGCCACATTACTAAAGGTGTTTATCAGCTGTAGAAGTTTTTTGGTAGAGTTTTTGGGTCGCTTATGTACACTATCATATCATCTGCAAATAACGAAAGTTTAACTTCTTCCTTTCCAATTTGAATCCCCTTGATCTCCTTATGTTGTCTGCTTGCTATTGCTAGAACTTCAAGCACTATATTGAAGAGGTATGGAGAGAGTGGACAGCCCTGTCTTATTCCTGATTTTAATGGAATGGTTTTGAGTTTCTCTCCATTTAACTTGATGTTAGCTGTCGGCTTGCTATATATAGCTTTTATTATATTAGGTATGAACATTGTATCCCTAATCTCTCCAAGACCTTTATCATATAGGGGTATTGAATTTTGTCAAATGCTTTTACAGCATCTAATGAAATGATCATATGTTTTTTTTTCTTTCAGTTTATTTAAATGATGGATTACATTGATAGGTTTGCATATGTTGAACCAGCCCCACATCTCTGGGATGAAGTCTACTTGATCGTAATGGATACATTTTTAATGTTTACTTTGAATCGGTTTGCCAGTATTTTATTGAGAATTTTTGTGTTGATGTTTATGAGTGAGATTGGCCTGTAATTCTCTTTCTTGGTTGAGTCTTTGTGTGTTTTTGGTATCAGGGTAACTGCAGCTTCATAAAAGGAGTTTGGCAATGACTCTTCTGTTTCTATATTGTGAAATACATTAAAGAGTATTAGCTCTTCTTGGAAGTTCTGGTAGAATTCTGCATTGAAACCATCTGGTCCTAGGATTTTTTTGGTAGGGAGGTTTTTGATAACAGCTTCTAATTCTTCGCGATTACAGGTCTATTTAAACTGTTCATCTGGTCTTCATTTAACTTTGATATGTGGTACTTATCTAAAAAAAATGTCCATTTCTTTTACATTTTCCAGTTTTGTGGCATACAGGTTTTTGTAGTAAGATCTAATGATTCTCTGAATTTCCTCTGTGCCTGTGGTTGTGTCCCCCTTTTCATTTGTGATCTTAATAATTTGCATGTTCTTTCTCTGCTGTTTGATTATTTTGTATAGGGGTTTGTCAATCTTATTGATTTTCTCCAAGAATGAGCTTTTTGTTTCATTGATTTTTTGGATTGTTTTCTGTGTTTCTATTTTGTTGGTTTCAGCCTTCAGTTTGATTACTTCCCGTCTTCTACTCCTCCTGGGTGAGTCTGCTTCTTTTATTTTCAGAGCTTTCAGGTGAACTGAACAGAGAATTCTCAACAGAAGTTCAATGGCCAAAAGACACTTAAGGTCATGCTCAACTTCCTTATTGATCAGGGAAATGCAAATTAAAACAACTTTGAGATACCATCTTACACCTGTCAGAATGGCTAAAATCAAAAACACCAATGATAGCCTATTCTGGAGAGGTTGTGGAGTTAGGGGAACACTCATTCATTGTTGGTGGGAATGCAAACTTGTGCAACCACTTTGGAAATTAGTGTAAAGGTTTCTCAGGAAACTGGGAGTCAACTTACCTCAAGATTCAGCAATTCCACTCTTGGGAATATACCCAAGAGATGCCCAATCATACTACAAAAGCACTTGTTCAACTATGTTCATAGCAGCCCTATTTGTAATAGCCAGAACCTGGAAACAACCTAGGTGCCCCTCAATAGAAGAATGGATAAAGAAGGTGTGGCACATATATACTTTAGAGTTCTACTCAGCGGTAGAAAATAATGATTTCTTGAACTTTGCATACAAATGTATGGAAATAGAAAACACTATCCCGAGTGAGGTAACCCAGACCCAAAAAGAGGAATACGGTATGTACTCACTCATAAGCGGATTCTAGCCATAAACAAAGGATATTGAGCCTATAATTCATGATCCTAGAGAAGCTAAATAAAAAGGTGAACCCAAAGAAAAACATGTAGTTATCCTTCTGGATATTGGAAGTTGACAAGATCATCGGGCAAATGTTGGGAGCAGGGGAGTTAGGGTGGATTGGGGGGAAGGGGAGATGGGGAGAGAGAAGGGAGAAGGGGAGGATTGGGTAGAACTTGGGGAAATGGGATAATTGAGATAGGGGAGGGGGGATATGGGAGCAGGGAAGAAGTTATCCTAACCAAAAGATCCATTTCAGGGTTGGCTAGAATCTTGGCTCTAGAGGCATTCCCAGGTGGCCAAGGGGATTTCCCCAATTAGTTCCATGGGCAGCAGAGGAGAGGGTGCCTGTACTAACCTTCTCCTATAGCCACACTGATAAATATCTTGCATATCACCATAGAACCTTCATCCGGTGATGAATGGAAATAGAAACAGAGACCCACACTGGAGCACTGGACTGAGCTCCCAAGGTCTAAATTAGGAGCAATGGAGGGAGAACATGAGCAAGGAAGTCAGGACTGTGAGGGGTGTGCCCACCCACTGAGATGGTGGAGCTCAGGAAGGCCAGCTGGACAATGGCACTGGGTTTAGATTCTACTGCATGTACTGGCTTTGTGGGAGCCTAGTCTGTTTGGATGTTCACCTTTCTAGACCTGGATGGAGGGGGGAGGATCTTGGACTTCCCACAGGGCAGGAAACCCTGACTGCTCTTAGGACTGGAGAGGGAGGGGCAGAGGTAGTGGGGGGAGTGTGAGGGAAATGGGAGGAGTGGAGCAGGTGGAAATTTTTAATAAAGAACGAAATAAATTTAAAAACAAACAAACAAAAAATTTAGGATAGTGCATATTAAGGAATAAATATTCAAAAAGAGCCACAAACATTGGACTAGGGAGTTAAAAACTAAGCATGAGTTAATGAAGCTTAATAAGTTGGTCTATATTGTATAAAGCTTTGGGGCCAACTGTTTACACTGCAGCCTAAATGACTGTACACAGCAGCACTAGAGTGCTTCTAATGACCCGGATTCCCGTAGCATTTAGTATTACATGTAAGTTAAGTCACTATTCTCAGAACAAGAAAATGGCTAGTGAACTATGGAGGTGTACCCAGTATATTATTAATTATGACTAAGGTCTTGCAACCGAAAGCAGAAGAGGAAAATCTGAGCGTCTTGAAGAACTATTTCACTGAGGCATCTCTATCATAGTGAGTTTGATGCTTGCAACACCATTAGGTTACACCACTAAAGCAATGCTGGAAAATAGTTGTGGTATCTTTCAGGATGCTTTGGACTCAAACTTACACCATTCCATTTGCTTCAAATCAGCTAGTAGTATTTTGAGTGTCTGATCAATAAAAAGAACACAGAAGTCTACTTGGATTCAAATCTCAGACTTTGTATCACTATCAGTTTGATTTTAGGCAAAATGAATCATCATTATGCTCTTTCTTTATAATAAGAAATAATAGTTGCTCTTAAGAAACTTTAGGGATAAAGATAGTTGATATTCAATTTTCCATTAATTTGGAAAAAAGCAATAAAAATACCTACTAGATAGGAAAAATGTCTCCCAGTTTATAGAAATTAATGCAGAGCTACATAGCCACTGAATTGTGGAGCTGGATTTTCAACTTTGACACCCTTAAAATCTATGTTTTTAGATGCTTTATTAGACTATCCAGTTATTTAAATTTCTTTCTTTCTTTCTTTTTGTTGTGTTTTGCTTGTTTATCAATACACAGTTTCTCTGTAGCTTTGGAGCATTATCCTGGAACTAGCTCTTGTAGACCAGCCTTGCCTCAAACTCACAGAGATCTGTCTGTCCCTGCCCCCCTGAGTGCTGGGAATTAAGGCATTCACCAACCCCAAACACCTTAAATTTGCTTTCTTATCAGTATATGAGGAAAGTTCTTTGAATTGCTTTAGTTCAATCAGAAAAAATATCTTATGGAATATAGCATTATTATTACTTGCTCCCTCTAACTATAGTTTCTAGTCACATGCCTGAGTCATGCAATAAGAAATTTCACCCTTTGTTCAAGAAGATGAATTTCTTAGCAGTTACAATTGGAACTTTACTTTGAGGATGAGTATTGAAAATAACTTGTTCATGTCTAAATGAAAAAGAGTGATGACTAATAAGACAATAGATTAACATTTTTTTAACTATCATATGTCCTCACATTGACAAAAATGGCAGATACATCTATGTGTACGTGTGAAACATGCATAATTTAGTGCTGGTAAGTATGAAGAAAGAAAATTCTACTGATGGTAATGCTAATTAAAATGCTATTTCTGAAGGGCTATATATTTCAAAAGCCTTAAGGTTTTCTCTAGCAATAACACAGTAATATTACTTCTAAAATCATATCCCCAGGAATTAATCATTTGTGGGCAATAGTTATGTCCATTAATTTAATTGTATGGAAAATTGAATGAAATATATGTTCTGGCATTGCTGAAGCATGCATTGGCAGCCTGTATATGGTGGTACTGTTAAACTTGTCCTTATTGGGTTTGAAGGTCTAAGTTGATGAGGAAGACTGACCCAATCGCTTGCTCAAATTACTTGTATAATTACTTATAATGTAAATAAATTGAAAATAACCTAAATAAGAAGAAAGTAAATGAACAAACTCTATAAAAAATGCAACTATCAAAAACATGTTTATGTCAGACTAAATTCTTTGAAGTATATTATTGAAGGGTCTAGAATCTTATATATTTTAAAGTTAATCCATAGTAGCTATACATATTTGTAAAACATAATATTATATAACACACACTGTTTAATAAACACATCAGAGAAATTAGCATTTCCATTATCTCAAATGTTTCCAGCTGGAAACTTCAAACTCTTAAATGCATCATATATTTTTGTAGTTACCTTCCTTTGCTATAAAAAAAAATTAAAACTAATCTTCTAATTCAACTGCATTTTTTTTGTTTTTCTTTTTTTATTGAAAAAAAAATTTTTTTCACCTCCTCCCAGCTTCCCATTTCCCTCCCCCTCCTCCCTCTCCTCCCCCTCCCCCCACTCCTTTCCCCCTCCCCCCACTCCTCTCCCCCTCCCTCTCCAGCCTGAAGAGCAATCAGGGTTCCCTGCCCTGTGGAAAGTCCAAAATCCTCCCCCCTTCATCCTGGTCTAGGAAGGTGAACATCCAAACTGGCTAGGCTCCCACAAGGCCAGAACATGAAGTAGGAACGAAACCCCATGCCATTGTCCTTGGCTTCTCATCAGCCCTCATCGTCCGCCATGTTCAGAGAGTCCGGTTTTATCCCATGCTTTTTCAGTCACAGTCCAGCTGGCCTTGGTGAGCTCCCAATAGATCAGCCCCACTGTCTCTGTGGGTGGGTGCACTCCTTGTGGTCCTGACTTCTTTGTTCATGTTCTCCCTCCTTCTGCTCCTCACTGGGACATTGGGAGCTCAGTCCGGTGCTCCAGTGTGGGTCTCTGTCTCTATCTTCATCCATTGCCAGATGAAGGTTCTATGATGATATGCAAGATATTCATCAGTATGGCAATAGGATAGGGTCATTTCAGGTTCCCTATCCTCAGCTGCCCAAGTAACTAACTGGGGACATTGCCCTGGGCACCTGGGAGCCCCTCTAGGTCCAAGTCTCTTGCCAACCCTAAGATGGCTCCCTTAATTAAGAAATGTGCTTCCCTGCTCCCCTATCCAGCCTTCCTTTATCCCAATCATCCCGTTTCCCCAAGTTCCCCCATCCTCCCCTTCTCCCTTTTCTCTCCCCATCTCCCCTTACCCCCCTCCCACCCCACCCCTTTGTACTCATAATCCAATATCACTATCTTTCTCTTCTAGTCTCTTTAAAGTATTGGGTCCTTCAACTCATTCTTTTTTGCTTCTGCATATGGGAATGGAACATGTAAAATTTCTTTTTCTGTGATTGGCTTATTTCATTTAATGTGATTGTTCTGTGGTACATTCTTTAATAACACAAGAAAACACAAGTTTACCAGATTATGATCTCATTGTTTATTAAACTTTAATGTTCCAGTATACACATATGCACATACACATACACACACAAATACACACACACACCAAAACATTTGCACAAAAATATAGAACTAAAAATTTAAATGTGTAAATAACAATTATAATGGTGAGATAATGGATTTTTCAATATATTTGAAAATTTATATAAATACATTTGTTAACTTTTGTTCTTTCTTCAAAATGAATCAACTTATAGTCTCCAATTTTCATGAAAACTCAAAAAAAATCATGATTGGGGAAATGAAATCCCAAAGTATCAGTTGAAATGTGAAGAAATTATTATGTAAGTGTTGTTATCTTCTCTTTATAGTGTTCAAATTAGAGTTCATTGTGGTATTTCAACTGAGCCAGCAAGTATTCTTGCCAAAATGAGATGGGTAAGAATCATAAAGAAAAAGATATAAATCATCATTGCTGATAGTGATACTCCTCTTCATAATTAATTTTAGCTCTCTATCCTACACATTGATTGTTCAAAATGAAACAATATATCCAAAATCATTATGTAAATCCAGGTTTCTAATTCTGTGTGTAGAGGAAAAGAGCAAATTTTATTCAAATTTAATGGCTTTTCTTTATGTGGAATAAGGTATAATTCAAATAAATGTAAAGTTAGGGCACAAAGCAAACGACTAAACTATTATATGGCCACACAATGAAGTCAGAGATGAAAAAAACTAAATGACAAAGCAGCCACTATAATTTGAGGTAAGTTGAACTACGTTACATCCATTTCTCTGTTGGGAAAATTATGTTCACTTTTTTACTAAATTATGCTAGTTTTCAAGTTCTATTTTTGACAATATGAGTCCTTCCCCAAGTACTTGAGAAATTGTTTCTATTAACCTAAATTCCATCATTCTAAATATATGGCTAATTAATCATTTGTTTAGTAGTGTACAATTTTAAAATTGCAGTTTAATATCAATACTCACTGTGTGTAATCTTCTGTGAATTGGCTAACATAATTTGAGTTTACTGACTCATTGATTAGCATATACTTTGTATGTACAAGCACTGTGTTGATGATGTAGCCATTGTATTTAAGTGAAATAGAATGTAATTCTCTTTCCCTTTTAACCAATATTAGCAAAATGCAGTAGATTTCCAAACACCCCCTACAAATATATTTTCTTTTGTTATTATAAACTATCTAAAATATATATACAGTCTCAGAACTACAATCTTTGTTATTCACAGAAATGAGAAAATATAATTGTGGTAACTAAATATCAGCTGTTTCTCATTTTCCTAACAAATACTAAGAGTGATTCAATCCAATCTATGTTTTCAATATCCAAATTGTTAACAAGGGTAATACAAGCCTGGTGATTAGAGCTCTAAAACTAAAGCCTTTATTGATCCCAAAGTTGAAAAGCAATTCTAAAAATTTAAAATTTGTATTTTTTATTGGTATAAAACAAATTGATACTTAAGACTTAATCAGATCTCAAGATCCAAAACTTTGTAACAAATATTGGCTATTATTAGTAAATCTGTTTTGGGTATACAGATGAATTTTATCATCCAAAGAATTACAATTTCTCCTGCTATCTCTCTTTACTGAATCCACATACTAAACTGGAAACAATTAACAATTAAGGAGTAAACCATCAAAATACACATGGGATGTGAATTGTATAAGATACTATTGTTGGCTCTAGCTGCCATCTTGCGTCCCCGCGCGCGTGTGTGCACCTTATCTCAGCTGGTCCGCCCGAGACCCCCTGAGCGCGAGCCATAGTCCCCCGCGCAGCCCCATTTCCACTCCGACAAGATGAAAGAAATGATCATGAACCAGGAAAAACTGGCCAAGCTGCAGGCACAAGTGCGCATTGGTGGGAAAGGAACTGCTCTCAGAAAGAAGAAGGTGGTTCACAGAAGAGCCACAGCAGATGATAAAAAAACTGCAGTTCTCCTTAAAGAAGTTAGGGGTGAACACTATCTCTGGTATTGAAGAGATGAACATGTTTACAAACCAAGGAACAGTGATCCATTTTAACAGCCCTAAAGTTCAGGCGTCTCTGGCAACAAACACCTTCACCATTACAGGCCACGCCGAGACAAAGCAACTGACAGAAAAGCATTCTAAACCAGCTTGGGGCAGACAGTCTTACTAGTTTTTAAGGAGACTGGCTGAAGCTCTGCCCAAACAATCTGTGGATGGAAAAGCACCCCTTGCTACTGGAGAGGATGATGATGATGAAGTCCCAGACCTGGTGGAGAATTTTGATGAGGCTTCTAAGAACGAGGCAAACTGAACGGAGGGGACTTCTGAAGAAGTTACAGGAGCTGCTATTTTATATCATGGCTGCTTTTTAAAGGTCTTTTGTTTATGGATCTGATCAAATCTAGATCGCTAATATTTTTAAGCCCAAGCCCCTTGGACAATGCAGCTCTTTTCAGTTTTTGCTTAAACACAATTCATTCTTTGCAGCAAATTAAGCTGAAGAAGCCTGGGAATAAAGTTTGGAAAAGGGTTAATAAAAAAAAAGATACTACTGTTGAAGAGAGAACAGGGCCCTTTTGCTCCATTCCGCCCACCTAGCTTACACCTGAAATAACCACACAGAAATTGTATTAATTAAATTACTGCCTGGCCCATTATCTCTTGCCTCTTATTGGCTAACTCTCACATCTTGATTTAATCCATTTCTAGTCATTTGTATCACCACTTGACTCTGGCTTACTGGCATGAGTCTAACCAGCATCTGTCTCGGGCAGAAGAACCGGTGTCTGCCATTCTGCCCTTCTTCCCAGAATTCTGTTCTGTTTTCTCCACCTACCTGAGTTCCGCCCTATCAACTAGGCCAAGGCAGTTTCTTTAATAAGCAATGGAAGCAACACAAATACAGAAAGACCTCCTACACCATACTACTGTTTATTTCAGAACAGATAAAAATACAAATTTATACATAAAAAATATATTTTTGAAGCAGTACCCCTTATTTTTTAAACCATTATTCAGAGGAATAATAAGGGAAATTTACTTTGCACTTATGTGAGGGAACAACAGCAGAATACTAGTCAAAATTAAATCTATAAGAATTTGATTGTAGAAGAGAACTACACATAGGAACACAAATCCAATCTCATGTAGATTATGGTAGGCACTTAAATGATATGAAATCTACCTAAATTTTTGTAATGACTGATTCTCCCATAAGTAACAAGCATTACTGAGAAAAGAAACAAATTGGTTTTCATGGATAGTAAATCATTTGAAGATAATAGACACATCTATACAAACTAGAAAGATGAATAACTGAGAAGTGTTGTATTTTCCACCTGAAGGAATAAGGGGAAAGAAGGAATCACTGCAGAAAGAATACACACACTCTCCCAGCCAAAAGACCACCATGAGCTGCTAATGCACAAAAGCATGATTCAATGTAGTAGAAAGTATGGCATTTAACAAGATCCCAGATTTTTTTATTGTTAATCTCTGAGAAAATATGAGCTATGAAAGAATTCTCATAGCCTCCTTATACCTCATACAGTCTGATCTGGCTTAGATAAGGTGATAACAAAATCAAATGCTTAAAAGGACTAAGTTGGCAATATACTTACATATTATAAATGTACCATGTATCAGAACAGTAGAACTCCAAGCAGTAGTGTTATGGCAGCTGATATGCTGAATTAAAATGAAAGAAATAATAGAGAATATTGGGACTACAAATTAAATCAGAAAGGCCCAGCTTGATATAAATGGAGCAGCCACTACTGAGCTCCAATTATCATTGCTTTTAGAGAATACAGGCCCCATTTTGTCAATTCTTATGTTTCTATAAGTAAAACAAGATAACTAGATGTTCATGCAACCATTTCTTCCTTTTCTATTAGGTGCCAGTTTGACTCATTTTACATTATTTTGAAGGCCAGAAAAAAAACAAACCTTTGACAGATCTGCCTTGCAGACAGTCGGTTCATAACCTCTGGCTTTCAGATAACCTGTAAAAGTTTACTGTGACATTGAAAAGATCCATTTAGGGCTCTTTTATAATTCTGACCTAAGGCGTTGCTGATATCACTTTTGTGTCAAATCTCTGATCCTTAGCTGTGTCTCATTCACCTGACATCTTGTGATTATTGCATTTTATGCCACAATAATTGTCTCTGAACATTTAATGAGCCCTCCTTTTTCTGCCACAGAAAGAGTCAACCCAACCTATGTGGTCAGTCCATAGCTGAGAAGAGCTGCAGAGGAGTTATATACTCAGTGTCCATAATCAAGAGGAGGTTAGAAAGCATCCTGTCACCTGTAATCACTCCCATGTCCCTTGGCAGATGATTCTGACAACAGAAGCATAAAAAATGAAAATGTAGTTGAGTACACAGGGAATAGGACCACTTGAAAGTCAAGAGAGTATGTCACTTTGTTATGTGTCTGTACTTGAAAAATGTCTATGCAAAATTTTGTGCTCCAATAGCATTCACAACCTCCTATAAGAATCTCAGAGCTCCCACAAGGAAACTTGGATGGCTGAAAAAATATTGTAAGAGGACAAAATCAAAAAAGATTTTTACTATGACATTTACTGACATATTTGAAGTATAGTCACATGGAATCATAGCTGTACACATGGAAGCACCAAAATTATATATTTTGGCGGTAAGGTCAACATTACCTTTAAATGTATTAGCTTAGTCACTGCTTCACCAATAAAATGTTAGCTACTAAAAGACTAATTTGTTATTATGTACAGATATGATGATGAAATTTGACTGTAAATTAAATCCCAGTTTGCACCAGACATTATGGGAGAAATCATTAGCATTTTACTATATATAAATTTGTTTTACTTTGGAAAAGTTAGTTATTTTTGCTGAACTTTGGTTCCCCCTCTGTACAACATGGGAGAAAAATAAATCCCATTACATAGATAGATACAAGGGAAAAGGATATCATATTTTTCTTATTGTATTCTGCATAAAGGCCCCACAGAAGAACAGGGTGACAGAAAAACCTAGTTGTAAATATTATCTACTAAGAAAAAAAAGTCCTAATATACTCTACTGAGCAAAAGATATATGAATAGAATAAGACAGAGTGTATAATAGAAAAGAGTATATAGCTACAGAAATGTCTTTCTTTCTATGGATTGTTTATCTTATATAAAGGATTCCTTCTGTCTTTAGCATTCAGCCCATCACCTATAATTTCACACGCTATAATTTTAGCCTCATAATTTCCTAACTTATCTTCAAGTTTCAGTTTACGTGAATATGCCTGAGAGTTGTATTCAAGGGCCTCTGATACCTAAATTTGTGTTAAATTTTCTGACATAGTACTTTACTTATATTCCTCACTGAATTATTAAAAATAATATATGCCTATATATACATCATGAGGTTAAGAATGTTTGTATCCTTTTTCATACCATAAACTCCATAACAGCAAGGACAGTATCCACAATCCCAAGTCCCTGAAGAGTGTTGGACATAACTCTTTATTTGATATTTTTAAATAAAATAAATATCAATATAAGATTTAATTTAAAAATCCCAAGAAGAATTAATCAATTTACTTAAGCTGACAATGATATCTCTATAATAGGCACTCATTTTATCCTGGAAGCACATTTGGATGGTTGGGATACAACATGGGAGGAAAACATGGTAGAATGTGAAGGGGAAATAAAGAAGTACTGCAAGCTAAGCACAACATAACTTATCTCTTTCTTACTAAATCATAGTCAAGAACCTGTACTCATTGATTAAGACTATTAGATGAGCTTCCATGTCAGAAGATATCATCCCTCCATTTTTAAATCTATTTCAAGTGAGCAAGCAATAAAGAAGCTAAATTCTGCGACTTCAAGCTTTCAAGATTTTTTTTCCTAGACCCATCAACTAAATGGTTCCACTTTTCTCTTCCAAGGCATATAAACTGACAAGACTGACAAGCTTGCCATCTTCCATCTTTGGAATGAACATATCTAATAGACTAAGCTGTACAGAATATGATTACACAATGACATACTCTTTTTCAAGCTAAATTAGGTAGACACCAATGAGTTCATGTTGGCAAAATTTTTCTTTTATATTTAGGCACCAAGCACAGAATGTCCTGTCACAGAACTCAAAGATGTTATCTGAGGCTGAGGAGTTTAGCATCACTTTGATTCATGCTTATAAAGTGTTTATTTTCCCACTGAAAAGTGGATGTTCTGGAATATTTTTGGTGTTTTCAAATTTTATGGCCTGCTATTATAAATTTTAAAGAAATATCCATGCTACAATAAAACCACAATATTTTAAAAAATGAGAATATAAACTCATAGTGGGATGAAGATAAATAAGCTTTGAATTTGGGCACTAACAATTACTGAATTCTCACTATTTTCCTAATACTTGATACAGATGATAGACAGGAAGGGAGGTAAATAGTTTTGTATTACCACATTTCACTCTCAAAACTTTCTCAAAGGCAGACATCATTGTTTTCACTTCATAGCTCACAAATTTTCATAGAATTTGTATAATCATTATCATATAACAGATAAGAAGCTAGCCCAAAGTAGAAGTTCTTGTCTATGTAACTCTAAGTCTTTGGGACTTCTACGTGTTGCTTATAAATTAAGTACAGACAAAACAGAACAGTTACCTATATCAATCAAATCACTTGAATGACTTTCTAAAATATTTTTATTATTCTATTTTGTCATGAATTTACTCTAATTCCAAGTAAATATTCAATTTGGGATATTATTAAAATATTTTAATTTGGGCTGGAGAGATGGCTCAGTGGTTAAGAGCAACAGCTGCTCTTCCCGAGGTCCTGAGTTCAATTCCCAGCAACCATATGGTGGCTCACAACCATCTGCAATGAGATCTGGCGCTCTCTTCTGGTGTGTGGGCATACATGAAGGCAGAACGTTGTGTACGTAATAAATAAATAAATCTTTAAAAAATATTTTAATTTAATTATGCCACAAATGAATGGCAGTGGTAACATCAAAAAGTATTAAAGATAGCAGAACTGAAATAATTTGTGGGATGAAGACTATAACATATCAACATATTACAAATAATCAAGTGTAGTCTTTGAATTAAACAAAAGTTAAATAATGTTAGAATGAAGGAGAAAATAAAGATTTGTGGAAAGAACAAGGATTACTACAAGAAACAGAAAGAAAAACCTTTAAAGAACATTGTTCTTACTCTATTGAAAGAAAGTACATTGTACTGCTGGGAGTAAAATATATAAATCTACCCAATAATAAACGGATTAATATTTTCACCTACAATACATAAACCAACAATGCCACTAAAATTTATATACAGCTTAGGAAGCTGATTTATGTCAGAGGCATCACTTTTGTCATACCTAACTCCCAAGAAAAGGTATATCTTGTTCCTATAAACAGTCAATTTTAGGTACTTATTAGTAATGGGCACTATGCTGTTCTTTGTGGCACAGAAAAAAAAGTGAACTTAGAATGTTACATTTAGAGTCCTCAAACCTAGTTTGGAAACAGATCCATTAGCGATATTAAGTTAAAGAAATACAGAAATAAGTAATATTAGAGAAAAAACAAGTTGGTTTAGAAATCAGTAGAATTGTATGCACCAAATTTGACACTATAAACACAGTAAGATATCTTGAAGTAGAAAATAACTGACATAATGTCAGGTCTATATACTGACTTTACTTTAGCTGGACTCCACATCCCATCACATTAGCCTGTAAATCTCTTGACTCTTCTTTAAATTTGAGTTAAATAAATTTGCCTAAGCATAATTTTCCATGGTATCCCAAATGTAAAAGCCTTCATGTTAAATTGTCTGTATAGTTCTTAATATTTTCATGTTTAATCATTAGATATTTACATAGATAGATAGATAGATAGATAGATAGATAGATGATAGATAGATAGATAGATAGATAGATAGATAGATAGATAGATAGATGATATAGATATAGATAGGTAGGTAATACTAGAATCACTCTGCCACCTAATCATTTAGATGAACAGGGTCCACAAATTATTTTCTGCCCTGACTCCAGATAAGGGGTTTATCAAACACACGTCCTCATGAATGGGTTGTGATGTCCTGTGCTCTGCCATGAAGGAGCACTTTCTATTCTTATGTGACCCTAGCTCCCACTACTCTGCTACACAATAACCATCTGAAGAACTCATAATTACCCCTACAAACTTGAGAGATTATAAAAGAGAATCCTCTAAGCATTCAGAAAGCACTAGGCTCAGAAGTTACACCAATTTTTAGCTCAGGTGAGAGTATTTCTGACACCCCACTCACACACCAACACATAGTGACCAGAAGACTGAAAAAATAAACATTATTCATCTGTTCTATAACATGAAAAATTGTAGTAACATCAAACAAGAATACAACTACTCATTAAAGGTGATTATCAAATGTCCACATCCAAAAAAATGGCAAAAATAACCTAGTGATAGATGTATAGGTCCCACAACCTAAACAAAAATTACTTGAATAACCAAAACAGTTTGTCTTCATCAGAAATTAGTATGCCCACTATATTGTCTATTGAGAAATGCAGGTTAGCAAAGGCAGAGGAAAATGATTTCTAATCAGCATTTATTAATATATTTAATGAACTCAAAAAGGCTATAAGCCAATCCCTTAATGAAGATTGTATAAAAACAATTGAATAAAATAATTAAAACAATTCAAGATATTAAAATAAAATTTTATAAAGAGTCAAAAATCTCTACAAGGTTCAAAAATAAATGAAACTTGGTATGAACTCTCTAGAAGTAAATCATAAAGATCAAAGGAAATTCTCATGAACAAATTACATCAATTTGGAGAGAGAATATTGATTTTAGAGATGGGAAGAGGAATTAGTATACACAAAAAGGATATTAAGTCGAAAAAAGAAACAGGAATAGAATACACTTGATATAGTTGGATAAGAAAAATCAACAGTAAAAGTTCTAGAAACATTGTGGAAGTATCCAATCAATCTTTTATTGGAGGTAAGGCCAAATCCATAAGACGGACCCTTTGACATACCATAAAACTGGATAGGGAATAAGCCTAGGGGATAAGGAAAGCTATTGTTTGATAAAAGAAGATAGCAATAAAATGACAATTAACAGCATTGTGCTATCATCATAATCAGTGTTTTATTCAGTCATCCTCAGAGATGCTTCTGCCTGCAGTGATTAGGAAATAATACAGAGACCCAAAGCTGTACAATTTTCAGAGAGTGAGAAGCCTTGGAACACTCAGTCCTAAATAAGATGCCCTATTCATTTCAAAGCTTACTGGTCTTTGGCATGTGTATTATATTTTCTGACTTTGTGTCTTTTAGGGTTTTGTTTCTTTTATGTCAGGAAGTTAGTAAGAGGCCATGAGGAGAAGAGCTTTTGGGATAAGGAAGAAAGAAAACAATGCTATACAAGGTTAAAAAGGAATAAAGAAACATGAAAGGTTGAAATGGCATGGAGATGGGAAGCTGGGCTAGAGGAGGAAATATGGAGAGATATAATTAACAAGAAAGACCTTTTAAAAAGGCATATGGAAAACTACTACTGCAGAAATTTCCTAATACACACACACACACACACACATATATCACTACCATGCATATATAGGCTAACAACTAAAAACATAAGCAAAGTTGTTGGACAGAGAGGCCCCATATACCTAAAATCAATACTTGCTATTATGGATGTACTTGGTTTCTCTCCAGAGCATGAAAATAAGATATTATTGCTAAATACAACATAGACTAGATGCACAGAACATAAAAAAATTAAACTCGTAGTCACTGGGAAGTTTCACCCCCCACTACATGGAATTTATAGTGTTGGAAGGTGATATAGATGCTACAGGAAAAGAAAAGTCATCACCAATCTCAAGTAGAACCATATAAACCACAATACTGGTTGGTCTTACAAATAACCCCATAGGTACAATAGTGGTATTGGTATGAATGTTATACATGTAACAAACCACTTTCCAAACTGACCTAAGTCTGGCTCCATGATCTGAAACCTGCCAACAGGACCGAGAACCTGTAGCTAGATAGATCATAGGCCCTAGAAGAGAACCTGGTTTTCTTTTTTTCTGCTAAACAGATGTAGTAATAAAGCTACTCTTAAGATCTTATTGCTTTACTCATAGAACAGTGCATCTCTAAACTTTGATCAGAGAAGAATCTTCTTGCATTATATGACAATTAATACAGAAACTTGTAACTGCTCAAGATGAGGAGAATAACAGACAAAAGTCCACACATCGACCTTGGATGCTGGCCTGAAATTTCAGCAGTAGCTGTAATTCTATTGGCAAGTTGATAGCTACTGGGAGGGTGAGCTTTCTTTAATGATGTGAAACTCTGTACATCACAGTCCAGAGCAGGCCCCACTCCCAAGTATAGTAGGGCAACATAAACTGGACTCCATGTGGAAGGGAAAACTCATATTGGATTAGTGGAAAGAAGAGACTAAAAGTGGATATGGAGGGAAATAGTAATGGTGAAAATGGTCAAAACAATATATAAGAAATTCTCAAATAATTTAGAAAATATTGTTTAAAAAGAATTTATAGAATGAGAATCACTTTGCGTTTGCTCTAAATGTAACCCTAGAGACTACCAGCACTTGATGTTAAACAGATGAAAAGAAGACCATAATAATAAAAGGAAAGAATAATTAAAATAGAGGAATTAGAAGTATATAATGAAATCTGCATTCTTGCTTTATTAAATGATGGAGAGTTACTTTCATTAGTTAATAAAGAAGCTGCCTTAGCCCTTTAATAGGATGGAGAATTGGGTGGGCAGAGTGGACAGAACAGAATGCTGGGAGAAAGGAGCTGAGTCAGGCAGTCGCCATGATTCTCCCACCCGACACAGACACAGGTTAAGATCTTTCCTGGTAAGCCACACCTCGTGGGGCTACACAGATTATTAAAAATGGGTTAATCAAGACGTGAGAGTTAGCCAATAAGAGGCTGGAACTAATGGGCCAAGCAGTGTTTAAAAGAATACAGTTTCCATGTAATTATTTCTGGTAAAGCTAGCCAGGTGGCAGGATGCGGCCCGCTGCTCCTATTACAACAATTAAATATGCATAACTAAAAACAATAAATCTTAAATAGAAACAAATATTTAAGGAAAGTAGGATATATTCCTTCAACAAAACATTGTTCAGCAGCAAAAGAAATGAGTTACTGCTATCCAAAGCACAGAAAATAATTTTATAAAATAATAATTAAAAGAAGTCAATGGCAGACATAGATGTTTGTGTCTATTATTTTTGAACTTGGGAGATGGGGACAGGAGAATCACAAGTTCAAGTCTTGCTTGATTTACATTGTGAGGCCCTGTCTCAAAAACTGCTGATGATGGGATTACATAGCTTTGAAATCATATACATACAGAAAAGAAAAATGGACCAGCCAGGTTCTATTTTAATATGTTTGTAGAAAGGCATATTGTGTGATTATATGTAAGATATATATATATATGATATTTATTTATTTATATAAATATATATACTCAAAGTAAAATAATCTAAACTTGGGAGTGGGGACAAGATAGGGGATTGGGGAAGGTTAGCTTAGTAACTGGGAGATGCTGGAGAAAATAAAGTTAGGGGATAACTGGTATATTTTTAAAACACTGTAAAATAAAATTTAAAAACAGAAAAAAAACAAGAGTAAATGTTATATGATTTGTTTTATGTTACATAATTTAAAGGATGAAAATGATCTAAAGTGATGAAAAGATCAGCAGTTTTCTGGAGTTAGAGATTGTGGCCAGTAGAGGGTTGCCTGAATGAGATGAGGTAGACTAAAGTGTGGAAATTATAAGTATATGTCTATTTGTGCAAGTCAATGAAATCTATGCTTGATTAGGAGATATATTTCTAGATACAAACTATATTTCAATAATGTTTATGACTGAAACTCTGTATTATATCACAATAAAATATTGAGCACTGTTTTTCAGTAAAATCAGTGATATTTTAGGACTAATCATTGTAATAACAATGTTAAATACATTACAGCATTCCAATAAGGCATTAACAGAAAGGAATGGAACATTTACAAAGCAAGTAGTAATTCATGCTAGGACTATTTAATGAGGAATATGGAGGTCAAAAACAAAATGATGTTGTCATGCTCTTCTATTCTTGGGTGGTGCTTTCTTTTGGGTCACATATAAGATATTTTGTGTATGAAATATTTACATTGCAATTCAAAAAATAGCAAAATTACTGTTATGAAGTACAATGAAATACATATTATTGGAAGTCACCACTATATGAAGAAGGATGGTGGCATTAGGAAGGTTGAGAACCTCTTGTATGTAGAGAGTGTGAAGTTTGAAAACAGAGGTACTTGATAAATATCAACCTTTGATAAAATCAGAAATCAAAATGTAAGGCTGTTTACTGTGATAGAAGGTTGAATAATGGTTGGTTAGGGGTAGGAGAAAGTTTAGTATGCTTATAGATAGAAAGGAAACTGTAAATCGGAAGGGAATTATGAAGCTTGCAGAGGAGATGGGAAAGAAAAATGACAGAGGAATTTTTTTGAACAAAACTGTTTTAGTAGGGAGGTGGCTGGCACACTCCATTATTTCCAGAACTCAAGATGCAGAGACAGGCTGAACTCTATGAGTTCAAGTTCAGTCTGTTCTATAGAGAGAGTTCCAGGAAAGACTCCAATCCTACACAGAGTAACCCTGTATTGAAAAAAAAAAAGATTTGAAAATGGATGCAAGAGAGAGACTTCAAATTGCAACATGGTATCCCTATTCTTTCTGTTAGATGTTGGAAAAACATCAAGCAAATTTGAGTAGAATTGAGAAAAATGACAAAAATTTGGAATAAAAATGAAAAGATTTAGTAATGGAAAAAAATCAAAAGTAAGGACTGAAGAAAAAGACTGAGGTTTAAGTTGATGTTAATTATTTTGAATTTACAATGAGTCAAATATACCACCATCAGATAGATTTTGAAGTTATATTAGTGTTTCCATATATAAATATGCCTTAGATGAATAGTACAAATTGAGTAGTTATTGGAGTTTTAATGAATAGTTCCATGAAAAATCACAAGAGTGGTGATTTTAGAGTTTCCAGACAGAATAATTTCCACATTGAGCTCAGATAAATTACAGAGAGAAAACATCCAAAAAGAAATTAACAAACCAGATAAAAGTGAAAGAATCAATGTAGTCAAAAACATCAATGAAATTAAAAAGGAAATTTTGAGAGTGTTTTGTTTTTAAGGTCAGGCATGGTGATATGGACCTGAAAACCCACTATTTGGAAGGTGAAAATAGAAGGATAAAATAATTGAAGTCACCCAGGGTTACAAAGTAAATAACAGGCCTACCTGCACTTTACAAAATCATTTTGTCTCAAAAATAGTACACAGTACATCTTACAGTCACTTCATAGAAAATAGAACACTTAGGTATAAAGCAAACAATAACTGCAAGACCTTTATGATAAAAATTTTTAAAAGTCTAACTATAAAAATCTAAATAAATATATCAAGATGATCATATTTGAAACATTTAACACTCATGTTAATTCTCCCAAAGTTTGTTGCTAGGAAAAAAAATATGATGACAATATAAAAAAATCAACATTACCCATACATTATTCATCAGAAAATAAAATGGAAAATTCACTCAGAATAAACAATTGGCATCTTACTCAACTATTTTATTCTTTGATAATCATGCAAGAGAATTACAAACTTTCCAAACAAACACCATACAAAAAGTTTTATAAAACTTTATTTCTAATTTGTAAAACTGGGAATAGCACTGGTTTTCATCAAAAGCTAAGTGGTTTAAAAGATTGTTATACATTTGTATACTAGAATAGTATAAAGTAGATCAAAAATGAAGTGGATAAACTTAGTAACTTTGGTTAATAGCTGGGAAAATATGCTAAGTGTAGAAAGCAAAAGTCAAAAGATCATACAGTGAATAATTGTATTTAACCCACTATTTTCAGATGAGAAATGCATAGAAATGGTGAGTAGATTATTGTTGGCCTATGGTAGAGATGCAAAGAAAGGAGGAACCTGGAATAGCTATAAAACATCAGCATGAGAGAAACTTGTGGTAATGTGAATATTTATACCTTGATTGTGGTAAAAGATTCCTTAATGCCAGAACATGTGTTTTTGATGAAATTATAACATGACACTGTCTTTCTAGATTACCATATATTTTGCATGATACTATCATTAGCCAAATGTACTTATCACAAGGGCATGGGAATCTCTAATTGTCTAAAATTTTAATTACAAACAATTCATAAATTGGAATATGAAACCGTTGTTTTAATCAGTCTGTTTTACAGATGAAATAAGTCTCCAGATCCAGTGACTAAGATAGGCTCTGAAACTAAGTCTGTCTCACTCCAAAATGTATATACCTAAAATACATAACTAGCATACTAAATGTTTCCCGACAGCATGGGAGGTTGTATTTAAGCCTCAAAGAGTTGCTATTAAAGATAACAAGTGCTACCTAAAACATGATATATCCTTACTATAATTAGCCTTAGACATGAATAAGTAAACTAAAACAGAAACAAATGTAGTTAGATGTCTCTAGTAATAATCACCTTTTGCGATGAGGTGTGTGTGAAGACAACTAAAAAAACAAACATACTATATCTTATGCACATTTCCCAAACTATAAGAGTCCATTCTCAGCTATGAAAACAAATATTTTAGAAAAGTTTGAGACTGTCAGACCCCTGAGCTGAGAGAGAGACAAAAGACAGTCTTCTGTAAATATTAAGAGGATGACCAGTCAAAAAAAATTAATTCCTTGAGGTTCTGTCTCTGATCTGTATGAAAAGGATACAACTTTCCCTACCAAGTCTTTCTCCATTGCTTCTGCATAGAAAACGCAGATGTACTATCAAGTAGCTAATCTGGAGCTATTAACAGCTTCCCCGATTAATGAATTGACCTTTTAGAAAAGCACATATCTAGGACTGTATGTGGATAAGGGTGAAAAGCCCTGGAGCACTTCTGTTGCTTCTTTTTGTTCAGACTACAGAATGTTTTTCATGATAGTAGTTGTCTGGGGAAGATCAATGAGCTTGACGATCTGGTTTGATTTGAATATTTTTTTTTTAAATTTGGAAGAAAAACTAATTAAATCTGTGTGTGATTCTAAAGTTAGAGCTCCTGCCGGGACCAAGAAGGAATAGAAGTGTAAGAGGAAACATTCTTTAAAGCATTTGTTCAACTATGTTCATAGCAGCATTATTTGTAATAGCCAGAACCTGGAAACAGCCTAGATGCCCCTCAATGGAAGAATGGATAAAAAAAAGTGTAAAATCTAAAGGCATTAGAGTACTTCTCAGCGGTAAAAAAAAACAATGACATATTGAATTTTGCATGCAAATGGATGGAAATAGAAAACACTATCCTGAGTGAGGTAACCCAAACCCAAAAAGATGAATATGGTATGTACTCACTCATTAGTGGATTCTAGCCATAAATAAAGAACTTTGAGCCTGTAATTCATGATCCTAGAGAAGCTAAATAGGAAAGTGAACCCAAAGAAAAACATGTAGTTATCCTCCTGGATATTGGAAGTAGACAAGATTGCCAGGAAAAAATTGGGAGTTTGGAGGTAGGGGTGGGGTGGGGGTAAGGGGAGATGGGGAGAGAGAAGTGAGAAGGGGAGGATGGGGAGAGCTTGGAGGAACGGGACAGTTGGGATGGAGAAGAGTGGATATGGGAGCAGGGAAGTATATATCTTAATTAAGGGAGCCACTTAAAGGTTGGCAAGAGACTGGACTCTAGAGGGGTTCCCAGGTGTCCAAGGAGATGTCCCAGCTTGTTCCTTGAGCAGCACAGGAGAGGGCGCCTGAACTGGCCCTATCCTATAGCCACACTGATGAATATCTTCCATATCACCATAGAACCTTCATCTGACGATGGATGGAGATAGAGACAGAGACCCACACTAGAGTACTGGACTGAGCTCCTAAGGTCCAAATGAGGAGCAGAAGGAGGGAGAACATGAGCAAGGAAGTCAGGACCTCCACGGTTGCGCCCACCCACTGTGACGGTGGGGCTGATCTAATGGGAACTCACCAAGGCCAGCTGGACTGGGACTGATGGAGCATGTGATCAAATCGGACTCTCTGGATGTGGCTGACAAGGAGAGCTGACTGAGAAGCCCAGGACAATGGTACTGGGTTTTGATTCTACTGCATTTACTGGCTCTGTGGGAACCTAGTCTGTTTGGATGCTCACCTTCCTAGACCTGGATGGAGGGGGGAGGACCTTGGACTTTCCACAGGGCAGAGAACCCTGACTGCTCTTTGGACTCCAGAGGGAGGGGGAATGAGGGAAATGGGAGGGAAATGGGAGGAGGGGAGGAGGTGAAAATTTGTAATAATAATATAAATATAAAAATAAATAAAAAAGACATTCTAAGCTCGAATTTCTTCAGTTTCATTTCTTTCCCAATAGGGGTGCATTCTGTCATTATTGAACTGTCTCTCTGATTCTCTCTCTCTCTCTCTCTCGCTCTCTCTATCTCTCTCTCTACACACACACACACACACACACACACACACACACACACACTCACACACCAGTGGTCCAACCGTACAGATTTCAGATTTGGCAAATGAGGAAGATATCATAGAGGAGAGAAGAGTTACTCACTGTCATCTCCCTAATATCACACTCTAAAAACACACATATGCTTGCTTTCTAATCTCAATTGTTCTCTTTCTTTTGCCATGAGTATAAACAACCTTATATACTTCATGCCCTCTATATAAAGGACACTAAAGAAGAATAGACATTAGTGACTTGCACATAAACAGAAGTATGGTAGCAGCAGGTTCAACACTGGAATTCAAACAGAAAAATATGAAGATCATAATTAAGGAAAAAAGATGATGAATAAGAAAGCAAACCTCATGTAGCAGTTTCCGTCTGATATGCTTTATTCTATAATATGTTCCTGGGCCCCACAGTTTGTTATACCCCTTCTCCATTATTTGCTTTCCCCTTTAGATCTATGGTGGTTAACTAAAATTCGTATGTGTAACTGAGAACTTTTTTTGTTGTTTTTAGTGGTGGCAGTAGTGATGGTTTGGAATTGCTGATGCTACCTTTTAAATCATTAATTCCTGCAACTTATTCATGTTTGATGTTATAATTGGAACCCAATAGCACACTGATCTCAAGAAAACAAATGAGACTGAAATTCTTCAACTAGTTTCTTCCATTTCGGTGTTCCATGAACACCCGAGACCTCTCCACTTAAAATGTAGCCATATTGCCTACATCTGTAATTCCTTCATTTAAACCATGTAGCTTCAAAGAAAGAAATAATCGTCAATTAAAGTATGCTAAGTTAGGTCTTTATGAGTTCTCTGTCCTTATCAAAACATGCTGTGACCACTGGGGGTGACTCAACCCAATTGGTGAATGATTTTCTTTTTTATTGTTAATTTTTGTTCTGTTTTGTTTTTCAATATAGAGTTTTCCTGAATAGCCCTGCTCTCTGAAGAGCCTTGGCTGTCCTATAACTTGCTCTGTAGACCGTGCTTGCCTTAAATTCAGAGATATCCCTGTCTCTGCCTCCAGAGTGCTTAGATTAAGTCATGCTCCATCACCTCTTAGCTGACGATAGGTCTCTTAAGTATACCGTTTCTTGTCTCCTTCTCTGTAACAGAATGTGAGAAATTACTGCTTAATGCAAGCAAATATATCCATTAAGTTCAGTCTGAATGCTAAGTGTGTTTCTTACGCACATTACTGCTTTCATGAAGGAAAGCTCCCAGAATAGCATTTCTAAATGTGGTTCAAGAGAATTCCTACGAGTCAGTAATATGGCTCCTAATAACACTAGTAGATATAATTAGAAACATTTCCCATGTGCCTGATACACATGTGATACTCAGTCAAATTTCAGAAAGTCATGAGAAACTAAAATTACAAAGGTTATGCAATTTGCCCAATGTATATAATAAATAGAAAGACAAGTATTTGAAGTTCTGTTTGTCACATTCTAAAATAATACTTGCTATACCACCTTAATTTACTGTTTGGGTCTAAAAAATGGTAAAAGTAGCTGAAGAAAGGCAGTAAATGAAGTTTCACTCACCACTTAAAGCAGAAAAAGCCCTTCCTTCTGTGTCCAATATACTACCAAAGAGTAGTACTATAGGAATTTCTGACTCAATATATGGTAATAAACCATAATTGAAACTAGTTTTAATTTTAGAAGCGCCATAAGTAAAAGGGAAACACATTAAGTTAGTTTAAAATCTCTTTAAAATGTTTATTATTGCCCAATTTTTACAATAATGAGAATGAGTAGTTAGATAAAAGTTACATAATCCTGAGTGAGATCTTTTCTGAGCATATTTCTCACTTGCTGAAGCAGTTATTTTTTATAAGGCAGGAGCTAAAAGCATACTAGAGTAAAAGAAAAGTATAAATATTAAAATGCAAAACTATTATGGCAAGAGTACAAACGTGTCTCAATGAACTGCTTGCCTTTAAAATCTAAATTTTCTTATTAAAGGTTTATTTTAAGAAAAGTCCAATTGTATTCAGTGCAAATACAATTCCTACAGTAACAGCCTGTCTTTCACAGTTAATTGCTGTTTGTCTCCTTGGATATAATCATTTGCATAATTGTGATTCTTTTCAATAATAATGGATTATATAATCTTGGAGAAGCAAACATCATAAAATATAAATTTACAAGAAATTAAAGGAATAAATGTTCCGCGGTAACAGAACTATTAACATCTACCAAAAGAATAAAGTTTTTAAGGTTTTAGCTTGCATAATAGCAAATCGCTTTAGCATACACTGCTCTTCAAATGTCATTCAAATTTTAAATCTCATTTTGAAATTAAAGTACTAAAAGGAGTATCAGTAGTACCAGTCATAAATTAATATCTATAATAAGTGTGGGCATGGGTTTGGAGCAGAAATACCAGAAAAATTTTGCCTCCCTAAAATACAACAGCAAAAGCAGAAGTCACAGTACACTTGAATGTCTTTCTAATTTGTACGTTCCAATCTATTTAGCCTCCACATTTCTGGCACTCAAATTCAATAACCAATGGCCCTAAACAACCTTAGTCCCCATTCTCTATAATTATGGATTTGATCCAGATGCTTCTGCAAGCCAGCAATGATAACTACCAGAGCTATGTGGTAGCTGCCAGTCGACTCTTGAGGAAATTCAAATGGATGAAGCCAGTTATGTAACTGTGACACTGACAAAAGATAGCACCTGGTTGGTTACATACTGTGCTCCCCCTCTGATTCAAAGCCAGAGTCAGTATGCTTTACTTTCTGTATTAACTATCCAACTACCATATAAAGCATTACCTGTGCAGGATTTCAATGTGTATAGTAAATTGCTTTCAAGCCATAGAAAATATATCTGTTACAGAATTTAATTTGTTAATGTGGTATTGAGTCATAAGTGACTATAAGTACAATTTTGTATTTTGTATCTCAAAAAACTATATGAAGTATTTTGAATGCTTTACCAGGAAAAAAATCATTGCTATTTAAGGAAGCATTTTTGTTTAACATGATATAACAGAAGGTAACACAGATGTATTTCAAAATGTTTTATGGTATTCTATTATTATAGATATTATTTATATTATTTATCACTTAAAAATAAATATCATTCAAATAATAATCAGTGTATCTTAGTTAGTGTTACAATGACTATGAAGAAACACCATGACCAAAGTCACTTGGGGGCAAAAGGGTTTATTTGGTTTTTACTTCCATATCATTGTTTATCAATGAAGGAAGACACGACAGAAACTCAAGCAGCACAGGACCCTGGAGGTAAGGTCCACATAAGTGTATATATATATATATATATATATATATATATATATATATGCCATTTTACAAAATTAAACTCCATTGCTCCATTGCAGAGGTACACCAGGGTGACTAATCTGCTGGAACAGAGTGAGATGAGTATCATAATTCACCAGTATATGAGAAGCTTGGAAATTTGGACTGTACTCAAATTGTAGGTCCAATTTTGTTAAGTTTCAAATAAATATGAATGAAGACCTAAAGGAAATAAATTTAGGAACAAATTATATCTAAACATTCTTGGTTTTAAAACAGAGATTGCAAATCAGTATCTTAAGAAGACAGAAAATAGTGACTTTAGTTTGGTTAAAAGGTCAATGTTTTAAGTGTTTGATCAAATAGCTAGGCCACTGTTGGGATACAGTGACAGAGCACTTAAGAGGTAAGAATTAATGAAAGAAAGTTTGTGGAAAGACCCTTAAATATGCTATTATGATCCTTACCCCCTCATCTCTCTATTTCCCTTTGCTTCCCAGTTGCAATGAGGTGAATATGCTTATTGCACAACATACTACACTGTCATAATGCTTTTGTATGGCCATTGCTGATGAAGTTTAACAGTCATTTGAGTGAAAACTGTGACTCCATGAGCCAAGAAAACCTTAGTCATAGTAACAAAAAGCCAGATAATACATATTGAGAAGACATTGAAAGAAGAAAGATTTAAATGAGTTGCCAGTAATTCCACTTAGACTACAAACCTCATAAAAGACATAAATATACTGTGAGCAAAAGTTCCAATTTACCACCAGAAAGTCAATTGTAGTATATATATAGTATATACCTGCTGATAGCATAAAATAATGTATGTATAATCAGGATAGTACAATGTATGTATGATAAGGTAGCTTCTGAAAATTCATTTAATATTTTCATTATTACTGTTAATGTTATAGTGTCAAAATCAAATCAAATTACACCCTCGTGTGCAAATGCCAAAAGTGATGGGTTACCTTTGAATGCTATAATTCCCTTTCCTTTCCATTTCATCAAAATCAACTTACATTGAAAGTTCCAGTGAGTTCAATTTGCATTTGTTTGCCCATTTATATCCTCTTCTGTGATAATGCACAAGGGGCCTTTATACACACATAGGTCATTATGCTTCTCTTTGCCCTATAAAATTTCCATATTCCTGTGAGACTGATCACATGAGTTTTAGAAGAACAAACTACATTTCCATAAAATAGCTCTCTTGAGTAAACTGACTAATCATGAATAATAGGCATGGAAAAGATTCAGCTGAGAAGAACTTAGGCAAGAGCCATTAATTTGAACAAAAAGATAACCTCAAGACCATATCTGCATAGGCACAAAAAGTATTGGATGTCTATCAAGGAAAATACAAAATGGCCAAAATGGCTTCTTTTCACAGAGCATTATTTTGAAAAAAAAGAGAGAGAGAGAACAGATTGACGGTAGCCTTTATCTATCATTTTTAATACATTAGTAAGAGGGTTAAGCTCTAAATTTTAGGAGTATTACTCCTTAGTACTGGTTTCCCTGAAGAAATTTTGACCTTCATGCCTCTAACCCTATCACTTACTCCATTCTATTGAGGTAAAGCAAGATACCTAGGAGGTGAATTTTGCATATAGGTTTTGTTTATATTATTGTAGTGGGCCAAGATTCTGAAAATTATAAGCATTCTTTCAGCTTTCACATTTGACTATTTTGAGACAGCATATCTTAATAATTGGAATGCTCTGGAGAACCAAATTTAACTTCAGGTAGGCAGTCTCAGTACTGAAAAGGGGTAATGCTATGTCAGTGCTTCACAATTTAATAATTTTGATGGTTTAATATCCATCTTCTCTTGACAGTGCTCCTTATTAATTGGTTTTGAAACTGGACAAATAATGTGTGTTATCAGTAATTGAATATCTGAATACTTATTTGTTCAAATAAGACTGCAGCATGACTAATAAAAATCTAGGGAAATATATTGGGATTCAACCTGTAGGTCATTAAAACCAAACAGCCAGCCACTAGCTCTTACCTCTACCTCAGTCCAAAATGGCAATCCTGCCTCCAGGAATCCTCAGACTGAGACTAGGTTTGAGAGCTGTCTCATCCTATTTTATATTTCTCTCTAGGGCTGGTTTTTATGGCAAACTAATATGGCTTCTAAGATTAAAATTGTGTGTCACCACTTAGGTCTCTAAGGTTAACCAGGGCAACTGTTTTATTCTCTGATTTTCAGGCAAGCTTTATTCATTAAATTACAAATGAAATATCACTATACAAGGCCACTTATTCTGTGTTTGCAAGGTAGAGTAGGGCTATGTATTCCAGGCTCATGAAACTTATTTAATAAAGTAACTCTGCAAATAAAATAGCATGATAAAAACATTTTACAGAAGATACAGCAGACTCTTACAGAAATAGCTTGTGATTGGTTGACTCTAACTGTAGGTGTTTTAATATCTTTTCCCCTCACTGTCTTCAACAATCAGTAGTGCTGGACTTTTTAAATCATTTAAACTCTGTATATTTCAAATCCTTTAAACTCTGTATATTAAAATTAAAATGGTAAGGCCATATGCTGTATAAATGGTTCTTAAAAACCTCTTATACTTATTTCAGTGCTCATGGAGATGGTAAAAAAATTTATTAGGCAATATATTTGACCTAATTGTGTGACTTTTCAGAAGGATGACTTTGACATTTCAAAGTGAAATGGAGCATTAGAAGGATATGTATAGCTGACATAAAAAAGACAGAAATTTATGATGCTGCAAAAGAATATAATTTTTCCAAGAAAAAAGTCTTATCTTCTGAAAATCGCCTCTATATATTACATATTTGCAACACCAAGAAAAAAGAACAATTTTGGCAATACTTGCTAACTCTGACTTTCCTTAGTTCCTGTCAATGAATCATTTCTAATTACATTCACAACTCTACATGCAGATGCACATACACAAACAATATATACATACAAATTTTTCACAGATAAAAATAAGCTATAAATTCTGTCACATACTGTCCTGCAGCGGGACCTGCCTAGAAGTGAAATGACTCACATGTGATAGAGATCTACTGAAGCTATTATGAAAAGACCATGATAATTCAGTGGGCAACATGGGGCTAGGTTTTAAGAATGCTTTTAAAAACTGATATTAGTTTAAAAAAATTCAAGGAAGTGATTCTTCAACTTCTGGTAAGTGTAACAGCAAATGGAGATTAGGACTTACAAATTTTAGGCACATCAGTATTTTTGAATATTTGTTATAGGCAGACATTGCATTCAATTTAAGCATACTATCTAAGCATACAACAGATAATGGGGAAACATTTTTTTCATATACAGGCTTCAAAACAAATACCAGTCAATGTGGAAGCAGGCAAACTCAATTCATAAAACCAGAGTACAAAATATAAAGAGAAACAGCAAGTAGGCAATTTATGAGTGGTAACCTCTGTATGGTCCTCCTGCCTAGTGACAAGTAAGTACAAGATTTTGAACCTTCTTTGTAATAGCAAAGTGGTTCTGCAATGAAAAGAATGCTTGCATGGGCTGGGAACCAAGTCCATCATTACACTTAGGTTGTGAGAGCTATCATGCAGCTGCACAACATAACAATATGAAATCACCTGAGAGCAATTGGGGAATAGATTTTTGACAGATTATTTCTGTAAATCTCAAGAAAGAAAATTTGGGAAGTGTAATCATCCTCAATTTTTTGAAAATATCACTTGACCTCTGATGACAAAACATGAACCAAAGCAGGGGAAGTCAGAAATAGTTTCTCCTTCACCCCCACATTTTTCCCCATTATCTTTTGTGTCCTTCAGACCAAAGGAAAAATAAACTCTGCTTTTGTATTCTCAGTTCTCAATCATAGCTATACTTCAAAATCACCTAGACAGGTTCAAAAGTCACAATACCCATGACTCACACTCAAAGATTTTATTTCATTGGTCTGGGATGAGGCTCAGGCTCTGGGATTTCTTAAATCTTCTCATATGATTCCAATGTGCAGTTGTGGTTACAGACAGTCAGTGAAGATACTGCTTCTCAATGTGTCACCACAGGATCACATGTATCAGAACCATCTGGTGTATTTATTAAAATATAATATTCTGGAGGTTACCTCTTATTAAACCAAAATTTCAGACAACAGGTAACTTATATTTAACACATTAACAAGTGACAGCTTTTTATACTGATAATGATGGAGTTCTCTGTACTTTTCATTTTGAAGCGCCAATATAAATTTTTCAAAGGAGATAAATTCTTATAGGCACACATATAGTATATATGTAAGTGCTATATGTTTATTATCTCTTTAACTCAGTCTCCTCATGCTTCATTAATGATAATTACCTCATTGTTCCTTTGAAAATTGCATGGTATTCAGAATATGATGCATAAGAAAGGTGATATTTCTTGGAAAAAATAACTGCATTTTATATGGATAATGCAAGAATTTAATTTTATTTTAAAAGTGAAAATATTTCTTTATCTGGAATTCTGTTATCAGTAAAATATAATTGAAGACAACAAAAATATATAAGTATGGAATTGGTCAACAGGAGTACTATTACCTGATAATGGTGATTGTGACAAATAAGTCACTCATAACTCATATCCTCTAGTGGGTTATGATTTTAATTTCTTAAATTCAGTTTGCTAATTTGCTTAAATTATGAGTTAATGTTGCTAATAAAAAATATACATAAATGTTCATGAAGTCCATAATGTGTTTTGAAAATTAAAAATACAAAGTTAATGTTCTGGATCATGCAGCCAATTCAGAAGGAAATGATGGGAATGGTAAATAATATAGTTTTATGTAGAATTAGAAAAGTGCTCAGTTTCACACACAAATATATAACTAAGTGTATATAAAGAGAGCCATATCATGTTACCCAAACTACTCATCTCCTTAACTTCAATACAGAGAATTGAGGAAGAAATTCAAATGAAAGCTCACATTACAGAATTTTTACAAAAACAAGTACCAGAAGACTGCTTAGGTCTTAGCACCTAGATTATAAGCAAACCTATGATGGAGCAGGATCATCTGTCTATGTGTTACTTTCATTGGTTAATAAAGAAACTGCCTTGGCCCTTTGATAGGACAGAAAATTAGGTAGGCAGAGTAAACAGAACAGGATGCTGGGAGAAAAAAGAAGATTCAGGCAGTCACCATGATTCTTTGACCTGAGACGGATGTAGGCTAGAATCTTTCCCAGTAAGCCACCACTTTGTGGTGCTACACACATTAATACAAATGGGTTAATCAAGATGTGAGAGTTAGCCAATAAGAGGCTAGAGCTAATGGGCCAGGCAGTGTTTAAAAGAATACAATTTGTGTATTGTTATTTCAGGGCATAAGCTAGCCATGCAGGAGCCAGGCAGGACGAAAAGCAGGCCTGCCCACAGTTCCTTCTACAAACCTACATTTTGGAATAATGTCTGAGTCATTAGTATACAATTAAATGACAGTATAACATAAATAATTGGATAGGAAACATATATATCACATTTCAGGAAACTGTAAACAAATAAAATCAGTAAAGTATAGTTCTGGTGTAGAGAGTAGAGGAATTCCTGAATAAATGTGTGTTGTTGACATGGGCACAACCATGTCAATAATCGATGCCTCAGACCCATGGAAATTTTTCAAAGCCTTCCTCTATTCTAAGTGAGAATTTGGGCAGCACATTCAAAAATTAGTAACCCAGTTCCCTCCGGGATGTTTATAGTCAGAGACTGGTGACTTAAAGAGACCTACTAAGAATAGCCAACTGTAACATAAGGGGGGGCTATGTGGCGATTAGGTATTAATCCAGACAATTGTAATAAAGATATGCAACTTTAATGGGAAAATCAGACTCACAAATCCACGGATCCCGCGCAGCACAAGAAACAGGAAGTAGCAGAGAGAGCTTACCGCTCTTGCACTCCCCATTTATCAGTAAACATTTGCCCGAGCCAACCCCGCCCAATATGGGCGGGGCCTTTCCCTACATCTCCCCTTTTTTTTCTAAATAAGACAGAACAAAACCCAATACAACTATAAACAATAATAACAAATAATAGATATAACAGACAATATTAAGAACAAAAGTTTTACCAGATATTTTATCTCAAGGAGTCTAAATAATGTAGAGAGTAATTACAATTATATAATCTTCAACACCATCAAAGATCTGAGAAGGGAATAAATATTACTTAACAAATGAGAG
>JABTXL010017381.1:0-43999 GCA_025134845.1 Neodon shergylaensis | reverse complement strand
TTGCTTCCCTTTCAGTTTTCAATTCTTGAACTGTTTCCATTACCTGTATGATCGTTTTTTCTTGGTTTCCCAGGGTATCATGTACGTATTTACTCATTTCTTCAAACTTTTGGTTACACTTCTGATCCATTTCTATAAGGGCATTTTTCACATGGTGTTTAATGGACTCTATTGCTTTCATAAAGTCAATTCTTTCCACTTCTTCCATATTAGGGTGTTCAAGTCCATCTGTTGTAAGATCATTGGGTTCTGGTGTTTTCATGTTGTTTTTCAGATTATTGGGTGAATTCTTGCCTTGGCGCCTGCCCATCTCCTCCTATTGAAACTATCTAATGGGTCTTTCAAAACCGCATCAGGTTTCCCTGTTGACCAGGGGCTCCTCTTACAAAATTCTGTCGCTCTGTTTCCTCGCTCCTGCCCGGGGCCAAGTTCCCTCTAGCCCCTTATAAGGGTCTTCAGGAACAGGACCCGGCTCCTTCCTTGCTAGGGATTTCGCCAACCAAAGGCCTACCTCTTTACTTTAATTGTAGAGGGGCGATCTGCTCTCGGTGTTGTGCTCCGGTCCCTGCCGTCTGCTGCCGCCTGCACCGGTGGCCTGGGCCTCTGCACTGGTGGTCTGCCTCCGCCTGGGCCTCCGCGCCGGTGGTCTGCCGCCACCTGGGCCTCCGCGCCGGTGGACTCTCACTATCTTTTTTATATTGCAATGTTTCTTGCTTTTTTGTTTTAATATAAGACTTTACTATGATTTCAAATTTTGTCCCATAAACTGGGTATTGAACCTGGCTGCATTTGTGGGAAAACAAATGACTTTTTAGTTATTCAATAATTTCAAAATGTTATTTTATACCACCAGACACCAATATTCTGTTACAATAAATACAAATTCCATTATATTTAGAAATATTTATTCTTTCCTTATATATTTATTATTTATGTTTTCAGATACAACTTATATAATTACAGTTGGCTACATACACACTCTCCATTGGATACTTATTAGTGGACAAAAGCATATATATTTCTACATTTGTAGAATGAAGTAGTGAATTTTTTTTAATGAAGTAACCAGTGAATAAGAATAAGGTGAATGTTTAACATCACAGCTTCTTTCACACTGTCTCAAACATGAGAGTAATTCCATAGAATGAGATGTAGACAATATGAATGAGAATTATATTAAAACCATGTCTTAAAGTGAAATCAAATTTAAAATATTTAGAATGTTTTTATTAAAAATTAAATCAAGATCTGTAATCCATAACAAGCAGTTTTCTTTTTTTTTATTAAAAATTTCCACCTCCTCCCATTTCCTTTCCCCTCTCCCAACTCTCCATCCGTTTCCCTCTCCAGTCCAAAGAGCAGTCAGGGTTCCCTGCCCTGTGGAAAGTCCCAGGTCTTTCCCCCTCCATCTCGGTCTAGAAAGGTGAACATCCAAACAGACTAGGCTCCCACAAAGCCAGTAAATGCAGTAGAATCAAAACCCAGTGACATTGTCCAGCTGGCCTTGGTGAGCTCCCATTAGATCATCCCCAACGTCACAGTGGGTGGGCACACCCCTCACGGTCCTGACTTCCTTGCTCATGTTCTCCCTCCTTCTGCTCCTCATTTGGACCTTAGGAGCTCAGTCCGGTGCTCCAGTGTGGGTCTCTGTCTCTATCTCCATCCATCGCCAGATGAAGATTCTATGGTGATATGCAAGATATTCATCAGTGTGGCTATAGGATAGGGCCAGTTCAGGCGCCCTCTCCTCAGTTGTCCAAGGAACAAGGTGGGACATTTCCTTAGACACCTGGGAACCCATCTAGAGTCCAGTCTTTTGCCAACCCTAAAATGCCTCCCTTAATTAAGATATATACTTCCCTGCTCCCATATCCACCCTTCCTCCATCCCAACCATCCCATTCCCCCAAGCTCTCCCCACCCTCTCCTTCTCACTTCTCTCTCTCCCCATCTCCCCTTACTCCCACCCCTACCCCCAATCTCCCAATTTTTGCCTGGCAATCTTGTCTACTTCCAATATCCAGGAGGATAACTATATGTTTTTCTTTGGGTTCACCTTCTTATTTAGCTTCTCTAGGATCACGAATTATAGGCTCAATGTTTTATAATTATGGCTAGATTCCACTTATTAGTGAGTACATACCATATTCATCTTTTTGGGTCTGGGTTACCTCAATCAGGATAGTGTTTTCTATTTCCATCCATTTGCATGCAAAATTCAAGATGTCATTGTTTTTTACCACTGAGTAGTATGCTAATGCATATATATTCCACACTTTCTTTATCCATTCTTCCATTGAGGGGCACCTAGGTTGTTTCCAGGTTCTGGCTATTACAAATATTGCTTCTATGAACATAGCTGAACAAATGCTTTTGTAGTATGATAGGGCATCTCTTGAGTATATTCCCCATAGTGGTATTGCTGGATCCTGGGGTAGGTTGATCCTGAATTTCCTGAGAAACCGCCACACTGATTTCCAAAGTGGTTGCACAAGTTTGCATTCCCACCAGCAATGGATACCCCTTTCTCCACAACCTCTTTAGCAAAGGCTATCATTGGTGTTTTTGATTTTAGCCATTCTGACAGGTGTAAGATGGTATCTCAAAGTTGTTTTGATTTGCATTTCCATGATTGCTAAGGAAGTTGAACATGACCTTAAGTGTTTATTGGCCATTTGAACTTCTTCTGTTGAGAATTCTCTGTTCAGTTCAGTGCCCCATTTTTAATTGGGTTAATTAGCATTTTAAAGTCTAGTTTCTTGATTTTTTTAATATATTTTGGAGATCAGACCTTTGTCAGTTGTGGGGTTGGTGAAGATCTCTCAATCAGTAGGTTGCCTTTTTGTCTTAATGACAGTGTCCTTTGCTTTACAGAAGTTTCTCAGTTTTAGGAGGTCCCATTTATTCATTGTTGCTCTTATTGTCAGACAAGCAGTTTTGGTTAAAACAATTTGAGCAAGGGTAGTGATCATGAATATTACCACATTATACTATTCTTGTAAAATCAGAATTCAGCGAGAATTCAACCAGAATGTTCCTCTCACAAAAGACAATCTTCTTTAGTCATTGAGCAAGTAGATTTTTAAAAATGAGTCAGCAAATGACTGTAAGTGAATATTTTGATATTGGCCCTGGGTAAGCACTACAAACATAGTTTTAATTTTTATTACATATAATTATCAATTTGTGTGTATGTGTGTGTTACACTTTCTTTTATATGAATATTACTCTGTGCGAAACTGAAGGCTGTCTCATGAGTCTGTCACTTTGTATGTTTGCATCTGTATCTGGGTGTCTCTATATGTCCTTTTATTGTGGGACTGTGGGGTTCTGAATTTCACAAAGGGTTTTGATCTGCTGTTATGAGTATCCCAAATAGTATCACATGGAAAAGGAATGAGATGGTGTACAAAAATTTTTATCTGAGTTTTACAAGAAAATAAAGCACTAGCTACAAGTGACCCAGATAAGAAAGAATACTATAAACATCACTATTTATCAACCCATATCCATAAATGCTGTGTTAAATATTTATAGTTAGTGTTCATTTTATTAGATTACTTTCAATCTCTATTGTAGCTGTTTTTGGCAAATGATATAAATGTGTCAGTCTGGGTTAAGAGCATGGAAGAATACTAATGTACGATTACAGCTATGTGTTAGCTTAGGTTGTAAAAGTTGATTACATGGGAAATTCAAAGCAAGTAAGATTGATTGTTACACTGTTCTCTTAAAGGCAGTTCAAACAAATAAGCTGAGTAGACAGTATAATAGCAGTTTTAAGTCTTGAGTGACATCAAACATCAAAGTGTGTTATTAGTTCTGTGAAGTTCAGGAAAAGTTCTATTCTTTTAGCATGGAAAAGATATTTTTATAATATTATATCATGTGGTGTGTGTGTTTGTGTGTGTATGTATATATGTACACCATGCTGTGCATAAGAAGGCTAGAGGACAACTTGTAAGAGTCAGTTTCTTTTTTCTACCATATTGGTCCCTGCAATAAAACTCAGGTTTTCAGACTTGTCAGCAAACCATTTTTCTCTCTTTAGCCATTTTCCTTGTCTATAAACATAATACTGATCAAGGCAATTGAAACATCTGGAGATAGTAACTTTCATATCCATAGGCTAAATTTAGCTAAAGTGATGTTGTTACTCTGTTCATATAGTTCTAAGAGTATTTTCTGAGAGTAACATATCACAGCTAAAATAAGGATAATATATATTAATTATTTGTCTGAAAAATTTTATGTGAGAATGATAAACGAAAAAATCCAATTCTTATACCAAGCATGCCATATAAATTCTTCATAATAAAGATATGTTAGCAATTTTAAAAAGGTTTGGAGTCATCAACCTTATATTCAAGAACTGTGGACACTGGCTAGATGCAACTGCTTTAATATTTGGGAAGTCATTATATAGTAGAATTTCTAATAGATCATGGCTTTATTTTTAGTGACACCAGCAAAACATAGAATAAATTTTGGAAGCTAGACCAGGTACATTGTTGAAAAAGAAAAGATGTTGACATAGAATACTGATAGAACCAGAATTAAATTAACAATTCCAGAAGATGGGGACATTTACACACAAAAGACCAGACTGGAAACATAAATCCTACATCGAAACAGACTTATCCAAAGATATGTTTTACCTAAGAACCATGTTTTCTACATTGTAACATAAAGCTCATGAATTTTTCCCTTTTTATTGGTTATATAAATTCTTAAAAATATAAATATTACTTTATAGAGTCAAAGAGTTGTTTTCAACTATGATGAAGTTAAATGTGTTGAGATACCATATACTAAGTTTTCTGCATTGAACCTAAATATAAACAGAACTACCTCATGAAAATGAGAGTAGGGGAAAATACACACAAAGGAAAAGGCAATACAAAATCAGAACAGACATTTGTGTGATGATGCAAACCAGGTCACAGATTTGCCAGCAACTACCATCATGAAAGAAGGAAAATATATTTTTGCCTAGACCCTGCACAAGAACAATGGTTAGCATTTTATAGAGTACTATAGTTCAAAAGATAAAAAATAAATTTTTGTTAGTTTAGGGATTTTTCAAGAAATAATTTCTTCTGGCATTGATAGCTTTGTCACCATTCAGAGGTGTTCAGTTGTAGACTACTGAAAACACGACACGCTGCCATTCAGTCATTTAGATAAACTCCTCTATCTAAGCCCTTAGCTTCTGTGTGCTCAAACCCTAAGGAGATGTCTTATTTTATATGTTTTCTTGCTTTGGACAAATCTGTTAGGCAGTTTCATATTTTTTACTCCCTTTTAATTTCTTTTAGACTTTGTTTTTTATGTGTATGGCTATTTGACTGTGTTTATTTCTATAAACCGTTCTCATGCTTTGTCTATGCAGGTGAGGAAAGGGTTTTAGAACCCTTGGGGATAAAGATACAGACCACTGTCAACCAGTACATGAGTACTGGGAGTCAAACCAGGGTTTTCTGAAAGAGTAGCCAATGGGCTTCACTTCTGAACCATCTGTCAAGCCCTTAGGTTGATTTTTGAAAGCCTAACACCCATTTAATTTTTATTTTTTGAGGTATTTCATTATAATTATTTAAATTGAATAAAAATGTATTTCAACCCAAGTATGCACAATTTCCTTAACATCCATGGCCTAAGTGGAAATAAGAAATTACAAGGCGAATGAATGTAGTCTTTATATGGGGTCTTCTAATTTCATGAATTTAAGTATACTAATGTATGTCTCCTATCGTTAAAATTGTCTTAATTAACTTTTACATTGTATTTGTATATAGTTAAGTTAATGGTAGTGACAACCAATTCATTTTGCTACTTATTAAACTATCTGAAAATCTTACTAAAAAAAAAAAAAGAACAATGGTTAGTAACTTTCTATACCTTAATTTCAACTCAGTGGTGGTAAGTTTGGATTTCTGCCTTCAAAACTATTGAAAGGTTAAATTAAATTTTTATGTGTGTGCTTTGCCTGCATGTATGCCATTCTGTCATGTGTGTGACCTGGAATTGCAATCACTATATGTACTAGGAATCCAACACAGGTACTCTGCAAGGACAGACAGTAACTCTTCACCACTGAGCCATCTCTTCGTGCCTAATAAATTTTAATTTTTAAGGAACCAGTCTTATGGAAATTTGTTTGAGTAGCTTAGAGAACTTGATTAAAAAAGCATTGCAAAATTGACTAGTTTAGGTTTTAAGACACTACTGAGAGATACAAATAAGAAAAGGAAGCAGAGATGAGTTTCTACATTTACAGCTGCTAAAGTAAAATCTCCATAAATCTGTGATGGAGGTTGGTGACAGGAAGCTGGAATGGTCTGGACTTTTGTTATAGCTCCTAATGGCTGTTATATTTTACAAAAGTTTCCTAAAGGTACAATGAAAGAGAAAATATACTCATTTCTCCCATTCCATCACTTTTCATATTTCAAGATATTGGTGTTGGAAAAATCTTTTAAAATACTGGTAACTTGTTTTGACTTAATTGACTATAAATCATATCCTCGATTTATGTCTATGAAATGTAAAATTAAATTATTGCTGCCACCAACAAGATGTTTTCATTCCCATTTGAACAACGTGCAGATAAAAAGTTAAAGATAAAAATTTTAAATAAGTAGTGTCAATATTTAACATTTGTTGAGAATCCTACAAATGCTAAGGTTATGAAATCTTTTGCATGTAAATATGCATATATTGGACAATTGCATTTATCATAAAGACCCACTTTTAATTCCACTAAATTAATCTAATCAGTGAAAGATATGTGTCCCCCAATTTCTATGGGCTATATTTATCAATAATTAAATCACACTATTTTATCTCTTTGATTTTATTGTTTTTATTATAATACCCATAGTAGATATTATAATTAGTATGTTCAAAAGGAAAAAGAATATTAAAAAGCTCGTGCCATATTCTGTATGTGTGAAAATAGAAACTCAAAATTTGTGGTTATCTTGAGACCATATAGTTGAAAAATAAAATAACCACGACTAGAGTCAAGTTCCTTTGATTCCTTATTCAGTGTTCTCTATATGACAGTTTAGCATATGATAGGTAACATTTGGAAAGATAATTACAGAAGTTTATATATGGTGAAGCAGACATATACTATGCTTAACCTGTAATTCAAGACAGTGTTATGTGCATATTGCTATTCTTAATGAGGTATCATTCAAAGGCAACTAAGCCAGCACTAAAATAAAAAAGTGTTTATTTGAAAAGTTATTTTATAATGATTTCAAAAGCCTTAAATGAGCCACAGTAGGTAAATACTCTGGCATAAAATTATGTACTAGAATCAACTATATTCTTTAAAAAAATCTTAAGAGAGGTATCTTTATAGGTGAGTAAAATGTGTTTTAACTAAGATTTAATAAAAAGACTTTCTTTTCATGAATGCCAATTTATATGGCAAAATTTATCTTCTGATTTCTCTACATATTCTCCCATTTCTGCAAGGGTAACTGCTGAATGGGTCAATATCAGTTTTTGACAATTTATAATACTATCAAATTCTGTTTAAAACATGTTTCTACACTGAATAAATTTTTCATTCATATAAGATTCATATTTATCATTATTTTAAGATTGCATTACAATCTTTCAGAAATTTGAGTATTTCCAGGGGATTATTTAATTTTCCATCACTTCATTAAAATTGCTTTGATATTGGTTTAACTTTAAAATAAAAACTTTAAAATAAAACTTTGCAGGTATGTGTGTGTGTATTTTTAAGTGTTACAATGTTATTTTTGAAGTTATCTTCATTATAAACCAAATATTATCACCAGTAGAATGATTTTTATCCATTTTATCTAAAGACTATAAATATAGAGTTATAAGGTTTCCTGGGATTTGAAGCATCTAATATGATTTTCACTTTTAATATAAAGCACTGAATGAATTTGAAGCATATATATGACATATTTTTTGATACTTTTCTAGATTTTAACATTTTTTTTAAATTGTCCAATGAACAAGTGTATTCATTCGACAGGTTAGTCCAGTATTTCAGAATTCATATTTGATATTTGGGTGGTTTTAGTTCATCAGTTTCTGAAAAAAAAATACTGAAAAACAGAATAAAGGAGAATTAGGTTAAGAACCATATCACCATTTTTAGTGATAAAGTATAAGAATGTAGCATTAGTTCATTTAATCTGATGGGTTTGTTAATAACAAATTCTATAGTTAGGCACTAATTAGTAGGTTCAGAGCAGCAACATTAAGATATGCCTCTCTCTCTAAATGGGCAGAGCATAAGAAACTTCCTCTAAAACATAAAGGTAGGGCAAGTGAAGCAGTTGTTTACCAATCAGATAATAAGTAGCAATGTTGGCAGTGTCCCTGGGGCAAAAACACTAAGAGTTAGTTAGAGGTGTTAAGAGTGTGTTGATGAAATAATCTACAGAGAAAATGCAGAGAATTTGGAAATGGAATAACTCTGTTTTAACAAGAACTGTGTGTAACTGGAATCAGTTTAATGACATTGTTTTATATCTTTACAGTTAAATCTGCTATCGTTCTTCTCTGAATCCTATCCCCATTTTCCACTAAGAACTGATAATCTTCCTCTTCTTGGTTTCCATGGATAAGATGATAGGTGGTATTTAATGAACAGCCTTGACTAAATGGATTCATGGAGACATTTCAGTCTTTAACCAAGAAAATAAAAAGAAAAGGAAAGAACTTATAGAATTGAAAGGTCTTGATAATTTGGCAAGCACAAGAAATACACTATCTGTTCAAGGAAGTAAGCAGATATATCCAGAAAGATTCAGAACAGAGGAATAAGTATATCCTTAAGTGATACTAAGATTCTAGAATTATAGAATTTTTTACATGTGTATAACCTCTCTTGCTTCTCTTCAAGACATGGTTTGACTCTAAAGGCTCAAGTTATACTATGTGGTCAGCAAATTTCTAAGGCTTTTTTCTAGCCCAAAGATGTAAAAGCAAAATTCTAGTTTGTACAAAAATATATAAAAAGGTTAAAAAGAAACCTGACCTACAAGCATAAATCTGTCCACATATGTAAATACAAAATAATAAATTAATATAAATAACAGTCCATAATAATTGTATTTTGGGATAAAATATTGTTTCACAGCTGTTGTTATTAAAACTGTGTATATTAAAAAAGCTGATCTATAGTAATGGAGCATTTTTGATTAGAAGAAAATGCTTTCCAAGAGAAGAGCTAGGGAAAAGACAAAATAGTATTTCAAAATTTCACAATATTATGTCTTCTCATCAAGCAGTGATTTTCCTTAAATATACCTTTTCTTCCTGTACTCATGAATCTTTGTAATATATTGTGTCTTAAGATGTAGTCTTTTTGTCATTTGTAATCTAGTAATCAGCTTTTGATAAAGGAAGAAATAGATGTATTGGATACATGGACCCATAAGATGGCTTCATACATGGGCTATTTTAATCAATATAGATAATGTGGTATTGAAAACAAGAGAAAAATAAAGTAACATGTTCTTCAGGGAATTTTTACATCTTCTAGGTTGTGAAAATATTTTATCCTTTCCTTAAATATGATATTTCTCTAAGAGGCCATCAGCAACACAAAATCTTTACCTGAAGTGAGAGAACAACTGCTGTTAAGATCAGTAAATCATTGTCTATTCTCTCAGGCACAAAAGTGGATGACCTTACACTCTGGGAAACAGTGACTATATATATATATATATATATATATATATATATATATATATATATATATATATTGGTTTTTCGAGACAGGGTTTCTCTGTAGCTTTGGTGCCTGTCCTGGAACTATCTAGACCAGGCTGGCCTCGAACTCCCAGAGATCCGCCTGCCTCTGCCTCCCGAGTGCTGGGATTAAAGGCGTGCACCACCACCACCCGGCAACAGTGACTATATTGAATCCACTGATGATCCTTCTGTCTTCTGGACAAAAGGGAGAAGGTAAAGTGCACTGGGAGTTGTCTTCAGTGTTGGAATTTTGGAACAAATTGAAAAAAGATAAATTACAGGGAGAAAGATAAAAGAGTAGAATAGTTATTAACTGACGCTCTTGAAGAGAAATTTTCTGAACTATTTTTGTAAAACTCCTTTGACTAGAATTTGTTACTTCTAAGTAGCAAAAATACTTTAATTGATCTAGAATGTAACAAAGAAAAGTATGTCACCTCTCAAACATTCTACCTTACTTAATACAATTAACACAAATTATATTGTGCTTTAGGATATCTATATTTCTTTATATGTACAACTACCCCATGGAATATGCAAACAGTTGCTTCTACTATTTTATCACTAGGATTTCTTACTAAAATTCATACTTCTGGATGCATTATATATGATAATGAAATTATAATGTAAAATCTTATGTATGTCTCCAGAATTTGAGCTATTTATTTGCATTTTTAAATTTAAAAGTCTGCACAAATGTTATTCATTAAATAATCATGTCTGTTTAGATACACTCTACTTTTCTACAATCATTTAAAATTGTAAGTGTTCTAAATTTGATGCTTAATATTTCTTTCTAAAGCAATCCTCATCTTAGAAAGTGATGACTCACATATATTTTCAGTCCCAATCTTTGGATCTTTCAACATATTTGGTTTGCCTAATGAGTGCCTTACACTTCAGTAAACAAATGTGATGTAATTTTAGTTTACTTAAGTCTGTCCTCATTAAACTTATACAAGGAATATACATTACATTACTGGGCTAAAAGATGCTGGCAAAAGAGTCAGGCCAGAAAACATTAATGATTTTCTAAATTAGTTTCCTCTTTCAATAATCCAGGCTATGTTTATAGTTCCTTAACAACATGAGAAGGGAAAGACTTCTGAAGACAAATTTAAATCTGTGAAATACTGCTATCACGCATGCAAAAATAAACACACACACAAGTACACAGACAGGAAAATCAAGTGAAAATTATAGAATATTTTTCTTGCAATGTGTCATCATTCATATTTTGAAGAATAACCACTGATAGTTAAAATCTTTAATTGGATCATTAAAAGCATATAGTCTGGAATGTCAAGTTTTAAATTCCTCCTCTTTCATCATTTGTCTTTTATTGTCTATTCAAGTCAGTTAATCTCATTAAGCCTCTAGCTCCCCAGCTATATATTGATAGTAATGATACTATCATTAGTGATAAAACACATATGTACACAATCATACACACAAATACATTTGTGCATACCTTATGAAATTTTTTTGACAGAGAGTATTAGTAATTTTGGAAATGAAGTAAAATTTATTGAGCAATTTATGACAAACTCTGTGGTGGGAACTTTGAAGAATATTTCAGTCTTTCAAGAACTGTACATTTAAATAAAGGTATCCAGGGATCAGAGGTAGGAAGCTCTCTTACAAAGTCTAAGGTTCTCTGATTCTAAGGACTGGAAAGAAAGCCAATAGCAAAAAGGAAGAAAGGAAAGAGAGTGACACGAGAGAGACAAAGAGAAAGGAGTGAGAGACATGAGAGAGAGATTGAGTGAGTGAGAGAGAAGGAAGGGGAAGGAAGAAAGAAAAATCAAGTCAAACATCAATATTCTTATTTTATAAGTAATGGAACTGAACTTTGTGAATTACCCAGGCATTGTGTATTAAGTTATCAATCTAGGATTAGAATCAAATACAACTTTATATGATCAGAATAACCCTTGCACTTTCTCATTTTATCATTGATTTCTTACATGGAAGATAATGGGCACTGATAGCAGAGTAGAAAAAAATCAATATTGCCTGTTTACATTTTGTCCCAGAACAGCATTCTACCCATTTACATTGAGTGCTAATTATGTTTGTTTTGGTTTCTACCACAGCTAGCAAGTGAACACTTGTATATCAACAGCTCTTTGCAAAAAATACATACATGCTTGGGAATTACATATACTTTATCATTTATACCTAAAATAATTAATCAGATATTTACCAGGTTGTTCTTTTGCAGTGTTAGATGGTAAGGACAAAGTACTTTTCAAAAACCATAAGAGAAAAATATACCAAATGTAATCCTGAGGATGGAAGCAAAGAAACAAAAATCAATAGCTACCTTCAATGAGTTACTTGTGTTTGGACAGGTAGAGAAAGAATAGGCAAAGGAAAATCATTTAAACAGGTGAATCTTCTATTTTCTTTCTGGCTCCTAGACAAGAGTGGTACCTCTGAGAATTACTGGATTAAGATGTACAGAATCAACTAGTCACCCTAATTCACCTCAATTCAATTTTTCAAGGGAGTAATCTCCCAAGACCTAGTGCCCAAATATTTGGAATGTAAAACCATAGGAGTACCCAACATTCTCACATATCTTTCCAAAACTAGATGAAAAGCTCATTTTGAACAGTGTCTTCACACACACACACACACACACACACACACACACAAATATTACACCGAGTCTCTTTTTAGAAGCCTAAAAAGTTTTAAAAAATGTTAAATTGTTTTAACCTCTTTTTTCTCTTCATACTATTTTTCTAAATACCACAAAGGGAATAGAAAAACAAGAAAGAAAGGAAACAGCTATTTGAAAAGTCATTTCAAGAACAGATGACTTTCTTACAGTCATGAGATCACAGAATCAAAACTACAAAGTAACATTTAAGATAAGGTTTCTTTTTTAATACTATTCATCATGAATGCATGCATTTCATTGTTGACAGCTAGCTGCCTGCATGAATTATATTTTGTTAGGATTATATTCAATTAAATGGCATTATTGCTAAAATAAAAAAAAATGTGAGCCCAAAATGAACTTAAAATATATGTAGTATGTACTCTTATTTATTTCCTATTTCTGTTAAATAGCTTGAAATTCATCCTAAAAGCTAACTTTTTATTGGACACTTACAAACAAATAACAAATTCATGGATAAAGAGGAATAAAGCAAAATATAAAGGGAATAAACTCTAACTACATGTGTACCAAGTTATAAAAGAAGGAAAATGTCTCCTATTGAAATGTTTAGTTAAGCAACACCTTCCCTGCCTACATTTCTTAGCTTATAAGTCATTTCTTTGGAGGTCAAAGCTGCCAAGGTCATCTTAGTACGTGTGTGTGTGTGTGTGTGTGTTCATTGTTCTTCTATTTTCAGAAGCTTAGCAAGATCTAAATTGCTGAAATTCCACATAAAACACTAAATAATTTAAACTTCGGTATAAATTTAAATTAAAATTACAATAGAAGGACTTCAGAACCCAGTAGCTAGTATCATTACTAATTTTTGAACGTCAAAGTGTCATCATATCTTAGAATATTTTCCAGAAAAGCTATGGTTTTACCTTACCTAACTACAACAATAATATTAAATGCAGATTTCACATTTTTATTTCTAAATTTCCCTTACCTAGGTTATTTTGCAAAAGCCTGTTTTGCCGGTTTGGTTCCAGATCATCTTCCTTATCTTATATTGCCACCTATTGGTAAATCAGAAAAACGGCCCATTTTAAAACAGAAACAAAGGTAGAAATATATCCAAAGCTCAGTTCACTTTAGTAGTAAAATTTTAATGAATGGAACTATGACCCCATCATTATTTTCATAGAAAGCAAAAAAAAATGTTGACAAATTTCCTCAATATTTTTCTTCAAATTATTTAATGGAGGTGTTTTTGGTAGTGGATTTCAAGATTAAACCAAATCATTCAGTCTTCTGTATTGGAACGTTCTGTTTTACAGTAATAAAAAGGTAAAAGAATTGTCTTAAGGACAGCTATACATTTAATGAACAATAACAAAAAATAATATCAAGGAAGTATGTTAAAAAGAGTCATATTTCACAAGGTTTACACATATGTGGAAGTAGATTGAGAAGATGTTAGCTAATCACTACAAAGGTTTTATTCTTGGACTGTCTATAATGTTCATTTCTGCAGGAATGACTCTCTTACTTTGTATCCAGCTTTAAGGCTGGTATCTATCTACCTTTGCGTCTGAGTGGTATGAATCTGTACATCTTTTGCTTTCTCTCACAAGGACTGTAATGTATGATAGCTTTGAAGAGAAATAACAGAAAAAAATGCCACCAATGGGTACTTATGCATGGCTAGATTAAGAGATTCATTTATTTTTTTTCTGCTGAAATCAAAGTTTTAGATAGAACCGACATTGTATGTTCTTAACAGAGGGCTTTTTACACATCAGATTTATTTTGATTTGCATTTAACATTGTATCAAAACTAAAATAAAGAGTATTTACTAGATTTAGGGAAAATTTAGGGACAGTCCTTTAATAACCTCATCCTTATCCCATTCTACTAATCCTATTTCATTTATAATGTATTACAATTGTATTACTATCAAATAACAAAGTTATTGATATATAAATGGTAGCAATGATATGCATGTCTCTAGTTCCTCAATATCAAAGCATATGTCTATAGCCATAAAAGAAATCTCAGATTGATAAACAAAGAAATTATATGTGATCTTCTAAGGGCTGAACACAAGGCTTTATAATATTTTTCAGTTATAGTTACTCTGAGGACATTTGCTAACCATTTGGCAAAAGAGTGTACTGTAAAAGGAATACAGTTCCATCTAAAATAGTACGAAAAATATTTTTTGCTCTATTAACTACTTCCCCTGCATGTTAATCAAGCAGATGGTCTCCAAAGACTAGATAAATTGAGCCTCTGTGGAATTTCTTAAGCACAAAAATTACTCTGTAATACACAGGCAACCTAGTATATTGAGCAAGATAGGCACTTGGCATAGTCTCTTGATTTCCATGCATAAGAAAATGTATGCCTTCTGCATGTAAATGAAATCTCTATAATTAGGAGATGTAATGATCTGAGCCTTCAAAATGTTAAGAAATAAATGTAAGCTCAAGCTGTTGAAAATTTTTTGTTAAGTTAGTTCTGTTTCAATTAGAATTGAATGAAAGTATTTGTTGCATTAGGAAAATCATAGTATATATTTGCCACCATGAATAGAGGTCCTTTCATTGATTTTAAATAGGTGAATATTATAGAGATAAAAGTTTCACAAACTTGAAATTGTAGTACTTTATTCAGGAATCGAGTAAAATAGTCTCTGTAAGCAAGATATTGATGATAACTAGCATTTATTAGAAACCATAACAAAATGTTATACTAAAAGGACATGATCTTATCAATATGTAGTCTTATTTCATTTGTATTTTAATAAATAAAGTTTGGCTGAATTTCAGAGAGTAAAACAGCCTCATCAATCACTTTTACAAACCAGGCAGTTGTAGCCACACTATATTGCCGCAGAAACTGTGCAGTAGTGGTACACACCTTTAATCCCAGCACTAGAAAAAAATATAAGATGAGAGGAAACAGCTCAAAGACAGTCTCATTCTGAGATTTCAGGAAGCAGGATAGCCATTTTATACTGAGGTAGAGGTAAAAACTGGTTATTTTGATTTTCTGAACTTTAGGTTGAACCCCAGTTTCTGTCTCTGGGTTTTTACTAATTGTGTTACAAAAATACAAGCAGAATATTGTTATTACAATGCAACCTCCCCAAGGTCATTCCTTCACTGGCTGGCAGAGCAGATGCACAAATCCATACCAGTTTGACAACAGTAAATATGCTATGCTTTCATATTGTGTGAGGTAAAGGAGGAAATCCTATGGAGGATCAGTTTGAGAGACATCTGCCAGCATTCCCAGGAGGGATAGGCATTTAAGTGGATACTCAAAGGACAATCAGGATTTGGATAAGAAAAAGAGGAGCAGAAATAAAATATGCCAAGCTAAAGTAAAAGTAAAATGAATCATAACAAGAAAATTATGGTTTATTTTTTTAAAAAATGGAATAATTGAATGTCACTGAAACACACATACAGAGGAGATTAGAAGCTGATGTTAAACTTCATTTGTCATTTTAAGAGAGCCTGAAATTAACTGTGAAAGCATTAAGAGATATCTTTTAAGAAGATATGTTACACGATTATTTTAGAAAAAGATCTAGCCCAAGTTCGCCCTTTTGTCGGTGGTGTCCTTCGACCTCCAAGAGTCCTGTCCCTGTTCTGAGGACAACCTTTCAGACCTGTGAGTGGGTGCCATTCCAGGGTGGGGCAGATCATCCGGGAATGGAGCACTAGGCCCCTTCAGCTCCTGCTGCAGGGGCTTCTTTGTTCCACATATCCCTGAACCCTCCCCCCCAAACCTGTCCTGCTGTCTGCCAGGTCCTTGATCCAGGAAAAGTTCCTGCTCCTGCACTGAGGCTACCCACCCAGAGGGGTGAGTGTACACCCGCCCAGCCAGAGGGGAGTGCATGGAACCTCCAGCTCTTGCTGCCGGTGTTTCTTGGCTCCACACAATCCCACCCCCCAAAGTTCGCCCTTTTGTCTGCCAGGTCCTTTGAACTCCAAGAGTCCTGTCCCTGTGTTGGGGACAACCTTTCAGATTGGTGAATGGGTGCCATCCCGGAGCAAGGCAGAACATCTGGGAAAAGAGCATTGGGCCCCCTCAACTCCTGCTGCAGGGGCTTCTTTGTTCCACACACCCCTGACCACACACCCCTGCCCACCCACCCCAAGACTGCCCTATTAGCTGCAAGGTCCTTAGCCCAGGAAAAGTGCCTACTCCTGCACTGAGGCTATCAACCCAAAGGGGAACAGTTCCTGTTCCTGCACTGAGGAGATTCACCCAGAGTCAGTCACAGCATAGATTGGGCCAAGACACCAACACTCTACTTGCTGAAGTTGAAGGAAGAGATAGGCAGGAGTCCGTGCAAGAATTCATCCAACAACCTGAAAGGCAACATGACAACACCAGATTTCAGGGATCACACAACAAGAAGACTTGAACACCCTATTCCAAAAGAAGTAGAAAAAATCGACTTTAAACGTAACATTATGAAAATGATAGAATACCTTAAACAAGATGTGAAAAACTGCTGTAAAGAAGTAGAGAAGAAAAGGTAGAAGAAATGAATAAATCTCTCAAAGATATCCAAGAAAACCATGACAAAGCAATCAAACAGGTAATGGAAACAGTTCAAGACTTGAACAATGAAATGGAGGTATTGAAGAAAACAGAGGGAAATCGATCAGGAACTACAGAGACAAGCATAACCAACAGAATAAAAGAGATAGAAGAAAGAATCTCAGACACCAAAGATACTATAGAGGAAATAAACTCATTAATTAAAGAAAATAACAAATCCAACAAATTCTTAACACAAAACATCCAGGAAATCTGGGACACCATGAAAAGACCAAACCTAAGAATAATAGGGATAGAAGAAGAAGAATTACAGCTCAAAGGTCCAGAAAATATATTCAGCAAAATTATAGAAGAAAGCTTTCCCAACCTAAAGAAGGATATTCCTATGAAGGTACAAGAAGCATATAGAACAACAAATAGACTGGGTCAAAAAAAAGCATCCCCTTGCCATATAATAATCAAAACACAAAAGATACAGAATAAAGAGCAAATATTAACAGCTGCAAGGGAAAAAGGTCAAGTAACATATAAAGGTAAACCTATCAGAATTACACCTGACTTCTCAATGGAAACCATGAAAGCCAGAAGGTCTTGGATAGATGTGCTGCAGACACTAAGAGACCATGGATGCAAGCCCAGACTACTATATCCAGCAAAGCATTCATTCACCATTGATGGAGAAAATAAGATATTCCAAGACAAAATCAGATTTAAACAATACTTAGCCACAAACCAAGCCTTAGAGAAAATACTAGAAGGAAAACCACAAAGCAAGGAAGCCAACAACACCCATAATAATGGAAACATCTAACAACCCTCCACCAGCAAAACTCAAAGAAGGGAAACACACAAACACTATCACCAGGAAAAATAACTGAAGTTAGCAACTACTGATCATGAATATTACTTAATATCAATGGACTCAATTCACTTATAAAAAGGCACAGGTTAAGAGAATGGATAAGAAAACAGGATCCAACATTCTGCTGTTTACAAGAAACACACCTCTAACTCAAAGACAGACACTACCTCAGAGTAAAGGGTTGGGAAAAGGCATTCCAATCAAATGGTCCAAAGAAACAAGTGGGTGTAGCTATACTAATATCTAACAAAATTGACTTCAAACTAAAATCAATCAGAAGAGATGGAGAAGAACACTTTATTCACATAATAGGAACAATTCATCAAGAGGAAGTCTCAATCCTGAATAACTACATCCCTAATATAAAAGCACCCACATATATAAAAGAAACATTACTAGAACTCAAAGCATACATCAAACCCTACACTCTAATAGTAGGAGATTTCAATACACTATTCTCAACAATGGACAGGTCAACGAGACAGAAACTTAACAGAGAAATAAGAGAACTAACAGATGTAATGAAACAAATGGACTTAACAGATATCTATAGAACATTCCACCTAAACAGAAAAGAATATACTTTCTTCTCAGCATCTCATGGAACCTTCTCAAATTGATCACATAATTGGTAACAAAGCAAACATCCATAGATCCAAAGAAATTGTAGTAACCACCTGTGCACTATCAGATCACCATGTAATAAAGTTAGAATTCAAAAACAATTCTAACCCTAGAAAGCCTACAAACTCATGGAAACTGAACAGTCAACTATTGAACCACCCCTGGGTCAAGGAAAAAATAAAAAAAGAAATTAAAGACTTCTTTAAATTTAACGAAAATAAAGACACAACATGCTCAAACCTATGGGATACTATGAAAGCAGCGCTAAAAGGAAAATGGAGAAATCACACATTACAGTCTTAATAGAACAGCTGAAAGCTCTAGAAAAAGAAACAGGAGGACTAGAATACTGGAAATAATCAAACTGAGGGCTAAATAGAAACACAGAAAACAATCCAAAGAATCAGTGAAACAAACTCTTGGAGAAAATCAATAAGATTGACAAACCCCTATACAAACTAATCAAACGGCAGAGAGAGAACAAGAAAATTAATAAGATCAGAAATGAAAAGGGGGACATAACCACAGACACAGAAGAAAATCAGAGAATCATTAGATCTTACTACAAAAGCCTATATGCCACAAAATTGGAAAATGTAAAAGAAATGGACTTTTTTTTAGATAAGTACCATATACCAAAATTAAATCAAGACAAGGAGAACAATTTAAATAGACCTGTAATTTGCAAAGAATTAGAAGCTGTCATCAAACCCCCCCCCCTACCAAAAAAAGCCCAGGACCAGATGGTTTCAATGCAGAATTCTACCAGAACTTCCAAGAAGAGCTAATACCTATACTCATTAATGTATTTCACAAAACAGAAACAGAAGAGTCATTGCCAAATTCCTTTTATGAAGCTATAGTTACCCTGATACCAAAACCACACAAAGACTCAGCCAAGAAAGAGAATTACAGGCCAATCTCACTCATGAACATCAATGCAAAAATTCTCAATAAAATACTAGCAAACTGAATCCAAAAACACAGAAAAAAATCATCCAATATGATCAAGTAGGCTTCATCCCAAAGATGCAGGGCTGGGTCAACATACAAAAATCTATCAATGTCATCCATCATATAAATAAACTGAAAGAAAAAAATCATATGATCATTTCATTAGATGCTGAAAAAGCATTTGACAAAATTCAACATCCCTTTATGATAAACGTCTTGGAGAGATTAGGGATACAAGGGTCATACCTAAATATAATAAAAGCTATTTACAGCAAGCCAACAGCTAACAATAAATTAAACGGAGAGAAGCTCAAAGCCATCCCACTAAAATCAGGAACACGACAAGGCTGTCCCCTCTCTCCATACCTCTTCAACATAGTGCTTGAAGTTCTAGCCATGGCAATCAGACAACATAAGGAGACAAGGAGATTCGAATTGGAAAGGAAGAAGTTAAACTTTCATTATTGGCAGATGACATGATAGTGTACATAAGCAACCCCAAAAACTCTACCAAAGAACTCCTACAGCTGATAAACACCTTTAGTAATGTGGCAGGATACAAGATCAACTCCAAAAAATCAGTTGCCCTCCTATACACAAAGGATAAAGAAGCAGAGAGGGAAATCAGAGAAGCATCACCTTTCACAATAGTCACAAATAGCATAAAATATCCTGGGGTAACTCTAACAAAGGAAGTGACAGATCTATTTGACAAGAACTTTAAGTCTTTGAAAATACCAGAAAATGGAAGGATCTCCCTTGCTCTTGGATTGGGAGGATCAACATAGGAAAAAATGGCAATTCTCCCAAAAGCAATCTATAGATTCAATGCAATCCCCATCAAAATCCCAACAAAATTCTTCACAGACCTTGAGAGAACAATAATCAACTTTATATGGAAAAACAAAAACCCAGGATAGCCAAAACAGTCCTATACAATAAAAGTACTTCTGGAGGCATTACCATCCCTGACTTCAAACTCTATTACAGAGCTACAGTAATGAAAACAGCTTGGTGTTGGCACAAAAACAGAGATGTTAACCAATGGAGTCAAATCGAAGATCTTGATATTAACCCACAAGCCTATGAACACCTGATTTTTGACAAAGGAGCTAAAAGTATACAATGGAAGAAAGAAAGCATCTTTAACAAATGGTGTTGGTATAACTGCATTTCAACATGTAGAAGAATGAAAATAGATCCATATCTATCACCATGCACAAAACTCAATTCCAAATGATTAAAGACCTCAATATAAAACTGACCATGCTAAACTGATAGAAGAGAAAGTGAAGATTAGTCTGCAACACGTGGGCACAGGAGACCAATTCCTACTTATAACCCCAGTAGCACAGACAATAAGAACAACAATTTTTAAATGGGACCTCCTGAAACTGAGAAGCTTCTGTAATGCAAGGGACACTATCATTAAGACAAAAAGGCAGCCTACTGAATGGGAGATCTTCACCAATCCCGCATCAGACAAAGGTCTGATCTCCAAAATATGTAAAGAACTCAAGAAACTAGACATTAAAACTTTAATTAACCCAATTAAAAATTGGGTTAATGAACTGAACAGAGAATTCTCAACATAAGAATTTCAAATGGCCAAAAGACCTCCTTAGCCATCAGGGAAATGCAAATCAAAACAACTTTGAGATACCATCTTACACCTGTCAGAATGGCTGAAATCAAAAACACCAATGATAGCCTGTGCTTGAGAGGACGTGGAGTAAGGGGAACACTCATCCATTGTTGGTGGGAATGCAAGCTTGTGCAACCGCTTTGGAAATCAGTGTAAAGGTTTCTCAGGAAACTGGGAATCAACCTACCTCAAGATCCAGCAATTCCACTCTTGGGAATATACCCAAGAGTTGCCCAATCATGCTACAAAAGCATTTGTTCAACTATGTTCATAGCAGCCCTATTTGTAATAACCAGAACCTGGAAACAACCTAGGTGCCCCTCAATAGAATAATTGATAAAGAAGGTGTGGCACATATATACTTTAGAGTTCTACCCAGCGGTAAAAAACAATGACATCTTGAACTTTGCATGCAAATGGATGGAAATAGAAAACACTACCCTGAGTGAGATAATCCAGACCCAAAAAGAAGAATATGGTATGTACTCACTCATAAGCAGATTCTAGCCATAAACAAAGGATATTGAGCCTATAATTCGTGATCCTAGAGAAGCTAAATAAGAAGGTGAACCCAAAGAAAAACATGTAGTTATCCTCCTTGATATTGGAATTTGCCAAGATCGCTGGGCAAAAGTTGGGAGCCGGGGGGTGGGGGTGGATTGGGTGGCAGGAGAAATGGGGAGAGAGAAGGGAGAAGGGGAGGATTGGGGAGAGCTTGGGGGAATGGGATAATTGAGATGGAGGAAGGGTGCATACAGGAGCATGGAAGAAGTTATCCTAACCAAGGACGACATTTTAGGGTTGGCTAGATTCTTGGCTCTAGAGGGTTTCCCAGGTTGCCATGGACTGGCTCAGGGGAGCCACTCAGACTGTGGGAGAAGCAGGGTCTTGGTAACAGGAAGGCACAAGTTCGGCGAATGACAGACAGACATAACACACAAGAGAGTGGTTGGAATTATCAGGAACAGGTGTTAGACATAAAGCATCCTTAGAAGAGGAAACCTTGTCCTTGGAAATGTAAACCTCAGACAAGTGGTTTCATCTTATGAATAGAAAGTTTCTGTCTCATTATCGCTATCATGGCCCTTTCCCTTTCTAACCCTTTATTTATCTCATCTAGTGACCAAATATACCTAATCAGTTTTCTGCACCTACTGAAATATACTTTTTAGTACGTTCTGATGCAGCAGACACTATGGAGGTTGGGATCTAACAAGAATATCCATAAAGTTCAAAGTATAACAGCCTTTGTCCATCAACATTAACCCATCTATTCCCTTGCTCATCATACACCCTGTGTATGACAAAATTTTTGCTGTGGTCTTACACATTCCCATACTGTGCTTCTTTCCCAGAGCTGTTCCTGAAGAGATAATCCTTGTCTTGTAGATATAAGAATATCATTATTATAAAAAAGATTGTGCAAGCCCATGTTCCGCATAGCCAGCTACTTGAAAAACCCATCTATGCCCCAAGGGCGATTAATACCGGGCTGTCTGCCATTGACCTCCAGGAAGCCTAGTCCCGTGGGACACGTAGCTCCCGTCCGGCATAATGACATATGTCATGTCACACAGACGACACTGGAGTTGGTGTGGCAGCAGGTGGCCAAGGGGATTTCCCCAACTATTTGCATGGGCAGCAGAGGAGAGGGTGCCTGAACTGGCCTTATCCTATAGCCACACTGATGAATATCTTGCATATCACCATAGAACCTTCATCTGCCGATGGATGGAAATAGAGACAGAGACCCACATTGGAACACTGGACTGAGTTCTCAAGGTCCAAATGAGGAACAGAAGGAGGGAGAACATGAACAAGGAAGTCAGGACCACGAGGGGTGTGCCCACCCACTGAGACATTGGGAGTGATCCAATGGGAGCTCACCAAGGCCAGCTTGACTGGGACTGATGGAGCATGGGATCAAACTGGACTCTCTGAATGTGGCTGACAAGGAGAGCTGACTGAGAAGCCAAGGACAATGTTACTGTTTTTTTTTGTTGTTTGTTTGTTTTGTTTTGTTTTTCGAGACAGGGTTTCTCTGTAGCTTTGGAGCCTGTCCTGGCACTAGCTCTTGTAGACCAGGCTGGCCTCGAACTCACAGAGATCCGCCTGCCTCTGCCTCCCGAGTGCTGGGATTAAAGGCGTGCGCCACCACCACCCGGTTGTTACTGGGTTTTGATTCTACTGCATGAGCTGGCCTTGTGGGAGACTAGTCTGTTTGTATGTTCAGCTTCCTAGACCTGGATGAATGGAGGAGGACCTTGGACTTCCCACAGGGCAGGAAACCTTGACTGCTCTTAGGACTGGAGAGGGAGGCAGAGGCGAAGTTGGGGGAAGTGGGAGGGAAATGGGAGGAGGGGAGGTGGTGGAAATTTTTAATTAAAATTAATTAATTAATTAATTAAAATAAAAAAGAATAACCAAAAAGCTTCCAGGGTTCAAAACATCAATAAATTTCTATCTAGCATTCAGCAGAAACATGCCTATAAAGCACTCTATTACTAAGTTTTTATTCCTATGCCATCCTTTTTGGTTTGCCTGGGAACATTCTTAATGTCTTAGAGTTAATAAAGCATCTGTGAAAAGAAAATGTTCAAGATCAGCAATACTGTTTCTAATCGTATCCCATCGTCTTACTTCTAATCATTATCTTCTAAAGATTCATAATTCATTACCCAAAGTTGATGTAACTGAAGTTTTTGCCAGAACCTTCATTGCAAAGACATTATTTGAGTTTTGAAAGGCAGAATGTTTAAACAACAAAAAAGGTCAAACCAGTCAAGCACAAGTCCATATTTCATAGGAATATTTGATTTACTTATCATGTATTGAGGTATGACCAACATCTTAGTAATTAAGTTAACACCTTCAAATATATTTATATGTTTTGACTTATCCCTGAAGAATTTTCTTTTCTTTTCTTTTTTCTTTTTTTTAAGCCTGTCCTGGAATTAGCTTTTGTAGACCAGGCTGGCCTTGAACTTACAAAGATAGGCCTGCCTCTGCCTCCCAGGTGCTGCAACCGCCTGGCTCCCTAGAGAACTTTTGATATAAGGTCTCTCTCCATTATTTAATGAATTGGAAAATTTTAAAGATGTTTAGAAAAGATTAGGAGGAGAATTATTTGCTAACCATGACAGTCTTATAGAAATTAAACTTATAGATTTTATGAGGTTAGCAGGAAATAGTGACTATTCCAAAGCTTCACCTGCTGTTTTTAAAACTGCTAAATTTTACAACCTTCCAGGTTCACCCCAGATGTGAATCATGTACAGTTCAACTCAGTTACACACAGTTTTGTGTTTTTCCCCCTTTTTTCTTGGCATAATTAACTTGTTCTCTTACTTTCTTAGTCTGTGGCTATGCTAATTGAAAGGCCAGATGTTTCAAAAGGAGATATCCAAATAAAATTATAAGGAAATTAGGCTGCATAATAAGAGGTATAAGAGCTTTACAAATAGTACATAGGGGATAGATTTTAAATGGGGGAGAGACAAGTTCCCTAATTTGACTGATCAGTCAAATCTTGAAAACATTCTGACGAACACTTAATCAGGTGTTGTACCTCTCCTAGTATCTTATTATATAAATGCCTTATTCATTAACTGTGTCCTATAATTTGCAAGTTTGTTGGATAAAATATACTTTTGGCCTTCTTGAGTAGTTTTTCAATAGCTTTACATAAATATATAAATAGATCAGAATTCTTATCTCAGAAATTTACCCTTCTACATGTTGACATTAATAAGCAAAGTTTCTGTTATTATTTTTAAAAAGCATTTTTAGCAGTTCTCTGCAATTTTTCTGTACATCACATCCAACTCTTCTATAAAAATGATACTTTTCAATTCAAAATTTATACTGCATAGCCAGACAAATGGCTCAGTCATAAAAAGACTTTGTGGCTCTTCCAGAGTTTCTGAGTTTTGTTCCTAGCACACAAATCAGACAAAGACTAGTGTTATTCCAGTTTCAGAAAATCTAATGCCCTACTCTGACCTCTGTAGATACCAGAAAACACATAGCACAGCAAATATTCACCTAGACACACAAAAAACACAACAAAATAAAGATTAATCATGTATTAATGCAATCTATATTTTCCCAACATCACAGATCCAGGATACCCCTCTAATGCCTGCATTTAGTGAATATCTCTTCAACAGCTTTTATTTGTGTACAGATATCCTCCTGTTTTTTCAGTAAAATAAAAATTATCTCTGTGTAGGTAGTGTCTGGAGGATACAGCATAGATAATATGTCTAATTTACTCAGGCAAAACATTATTTTCAGAGAGCTAAAGAGAAACAGAAAGCTAGAAATTGAGTAAAATCAAATTTCTATTTTTAAAATAATTATTTTTACAACATTGTTGGACAAAACAAGGTTGTTTGAAGAATGTTACATACTTGTGAATACTGTCTTAAGTATATATTATCTAGATATATTTTTCATGTCAAGGTCACTCCATGCTAAACCCTAATATCAAGCAATATAAAAAAAGATGACCCTACTCAAAGTCAAAATTTCCGGAGGAGGCTATACCAAGGCACCAACACTCCAAATTTCAGAATTAAGAGGAATATAACATTTATCTAATAGAATTATCTAAATTCAAATTTTAGAGATTTATGTTTTTAGAATATTTTTATACATTACCAGTTGACCATTCATAATATAAAAATCAGAAATCTAAAATGCAACAAAGTCCAATATATTCCAAAATCTAAAACTTTAATATGTCACATGAAGCTCAAAATAATTTTAGAGCAATTTCAGATTCTCAGAACATGACTATCAAGTTCAATTTGTTACGATGCTGATAAGACAATTTATGTTCTTTAATAACTTATTTGCTCACTTTTCTTTGTTCTTCAAACAGCTAATGTTTACCTCTTTTGTTTTAATATTTATTTTTTCTTTAATATATGAGTATTTTTCTTGCATGCTCAGATGTACTGTGTGTGAAGTATCTGTAGAAGACAGAAGACAGTGTTGAACCTGTTGAAACTGGAGTTACATAAGTTGCTATTTGGGTGCTGGTAACTGAACTCAGTTCATCTGTAAGAATAACAAGTGCTTTTAAGCACCAAGATATCTCTTAATCCCCATGCTAATAATTTTAAAATCTTCACAAATGTGTTTTCACTATTCGTACAGTATTTCCCAACAAAGTCCATTCCTGGCATGTGGACACACATGCACATACCTATTCATCTCTAACAGCACTTCACCAGAAAGGACATTTTTCACTAACACACCATATTGCTTTATTGTGTTGCACCTAAACATTTTTATAGTTTGCTTTTCATCCTCATACAATTCCATGAAGCTCATGCTCATATGTAGATATGTGTATCAGCATGTTAAATTCTATTTTCAGAATTTCACTCTAAACTACAGTGTATTTCTCTGTTTAACAGTATAAAGCCAGGATTGAGAGCTATGTATTTAAAACAATTTGTTGTATTTGACAATGTATGGAAGATCCTCTCTAGTTACCATTTTGTTATCTTAATTCAAGATAATTAGCAGTATATCAAATTATTTTATGGAATGACTAAGAGACTTTGATGATGGAGGTGGGTCTTGTATCTTATCTGTTGCTTTCATTGGTTAAGTAATAAAGAAACTGCCTAGGCCCATTTGATAGGCCAACCCTTAGGTGGGTGGAGTAAACAGAACAGGATTGGGGGAGAAAGAAGCTGAGTCAGTGAGTCGCCATGATGCTCCCATTCCAGCCAGACGCAGGTTAAGATCCTCCCTGGTAAGCGCACCTCATGGTGCTACACAGAATATTAGAAATGGGTTAGATCGATATGTAAGAGCTAGCCAATAAGAGGCTACAGATAACGGGCCAGGCAGTGTTTAAAAGAATACCGTTTCCGCGTAATTATTTCGGGTACAAAGCTAACCATGTGGGCGGCCGGGTGCTGGGGACGCAGCCCAGCCGCCCCTGTTACTACAAAATGGCACCCAACGTGCTAATGAACTCCACGTAAAACCTGAGAGGGCTTAAAAAGGAGAGAGAGATAATGTAAGACAGCTTTTTGCTGTTTATGGATGGCGTGCCGCAGAGAGAAATTGTCCTAGCTCAGCAGCAGGAAAAAACTGGCTGTTTTAAAATGCCGGCTTTCTGGGCTTTGCCGCCATTGCGATCTCTGTCTGGCTCCGGCGGGAGACAGAGCTTTTAAATAGAGCATTTGAAATAAAGCTCTAAGGCTTGCTTGGCGCCAATGTGGACTTGCTGTGTGCCTGGAACTGTGCTCAGCTCAGGGGCACCAAATGGCTCTGAGGCAGGAGCGGCTGCTCCATGCTAAACTGTGCTGACCTCAGGCAGGAACTACCGTAATTACTGTGATAACAGCGCAGTTAAGGTTTAGACTGGGCAGGACACAGGCAGTACCGTATTACTTATACATGGTGCAACTTAAGTTTTTAAGAAATGCTTAACATTTTAAGAAATGCTCCTGGATAGTAAAAAAAATTACAGATTCACAATAAAACAGATTCACACAGACCACTAAATGGGTCACAATGTTGGATGAATGTACGTAGGCTTGAGAGAGAAAAAAAAATATATATATAGAGAGAGAGAGAAAGAATAAAGTTAATGCCTTAAAAAAAAGGGTAAAGTCTTTAAAGAGACAGAATACAGATATTTATAGATTAAAAGAAATAAAGAAAAATAAGCCACGTAAAAATGGAAAATTCACAAAGAGTCTGGATTCTTTGTATTATTCTGTTTTCTTTAAAATTTTTGATTGTGAAGGAGCTAACTACAGAGAGACATTTCATTACATGGGCTGCCAAGCTAAACCAAAATAAATTTCATGAGGGTATTATGACTTCAGAATTTGGGTCTAAGGACATGATGCTTTGGAGAGGGTCTCCTTTTGTTTTCACAGAAGATGTGACCCTGTGGATTGCATCTATTCCGATTTGGTATGATAGACCTCGCCCTCCTGAAAGGTTGCTGTGAACACCCTCAAAAAAATTTACTTCACTCAACTGCCAACTGAGATGAACCTGGCACACAGGTTACCCCATGAAAGATATGATTAACCGCGCCCCCATTCAGCAGGAAGCAGTTTGGAGAGAAAAAACTGCGCCCATGTTCCCAAATACTGTTTATAAATGCTCTTTTACATTTAAAGGGGGATATGATATAGATATGAATAATTTGCATTGGTATGGATTTTAAGGTCAATTTTGTTATATGTATATGTATTTCTAATCTTGATTAAGGTATTGTGATTATGTAGTTCATTTTGTTCCTAGTAATGTATAATTAGGAAATATAGGTTGTTAATGGATAATCATCGATAATAGTCAAGCTTGTAGTCATGTTAGTTAGATTTTCTAGATATATAGAGATATATTTCAATAGGATAGGCATTCTTCATATCTTTCAAAGACTACAGAACATGGCATTTAATGGTTTAATAACTTAGGGCTTTTCATGACAATGAGACACTCTGCTCCTGGCAGCACCAATCTACTTCGAGAGGAAGATGGGCATCGAAGAGGATCCTTATGGAGTTTGATAGCCATTTGGGCAAGAAACTGCTCTTGCCTGGACTGATGCATAAACTGGACACAAAGAACCTGCAGAAAGAGGACTGCTGAACTTGCCAAAAGGTGAGATGGTCTTTCGGGGTTCCTGATTCATGAAAGAGTCTGCGAGACATTCTGCAGGACACAGCAGATAATGACTGAACTGTCTTTGAATTTTCCTGCTTCATGGAAATGTCTCTGGATATTATGGGCCTGTAGGCCAAAGATGGATGCCCCAACGGTACAGAGAAACTTTGGGTGACTGTCCAGGCAGAGAGATGTCTCTGTCATTTCTAGAGTTTTGGATTTCTTGTTTGCTTAAGTAATATTATTTCCTTCTGGAGTCTTTGATGGAGTTAAAGAATGGTTAGTAATAATTATAATTTTCCTTAGTTATGATAAGAGATAAAATAGATATAAATATTGTAACTGTAATTCTTACTTGATAACTGTTTTGTTATATGTAATTTTACTGTTAAAGTTAAAGCCTTTCTTTTTTGTTTAAACAGAAAAAGGGGAAATGATGGAGGTGGGTCTTGTATCTTATCTGTTGCTTTCATTGGTTAAGTAATAAAGAAACTGCCTAGGCCCATTTGATAGGCCAACCCTTAGGTGGGTGGAGTAAACAGAACAGGATTGGGGGAGAAAGAAGCTGAGTCAGTGAGTCGCCATGATGCTCCCATTCCAGCCAGACGCAGGTTAAGATCCTCCCTGGTAAGCGCACCTCATGGTGCTACACAGAATATTAGAAATGGGTTAGATCGATATGTAAGAGCTAGCCAATAAGAGGCTACAGATAACGGGCCAGGCAGTGTTTAAATGAATACAGTTTCTGTGTAATTATTTCGGGCATAAGCTAGAGCTAGCTGGCGACCGGGAGCTGGGGCGGCAGGGAAGCGGCCCGCAGCTCCACTCAACACTTTGATCCTTTTACATAGAAATTAATACTGGTTTATTTTTTCTTTTACTGAAAATAGATTTTTTTCACACATAATATCGATTCCCCTGCCTTTACTCTTCTCAATTCCTCCCCATACTTTTCCCATCTATATCAACTTCCTTTCTGTCTCTCATTAGAAAACAAACAGGCTTCTAGAGGATAACAATAAAATATAATAATGTCAAACAAAAACTAAGCCATCAGAGTTGGACAAAATAAACAAATAGAAGAAGAACCCAAGGAAAGGCACAGGATTCAGAGACCTACATGTTCATGCCCTCAGAAATCAAACTAAAACATTAAGATATATGCTCAGAGTACCTGGTACAAACCTATGTGGGCCTTGTTTATGCTGTTTCAGTCCCTGTGAGTTCATATGAACTTTGATCATGTTGATTTATAGGACCTCTTTTTCTTGGTATTCTCCATCCTTTCTGGCTCTTACACTCTTTCTGCCTCCTTTTCTGTTGAGTACCCTGAACTCTAAGTGGAGTGGTTTGATGAAGATGTCTCCTATAAAGCCATGTGTTCCAGGGTCCCTCTCTGTGCATAATGTTTGGCTGTGTGTCTCTCTATTTGTTCCTATCTGCTGCAGGAGGAAGCTTCTTTGATGACCGCTGTGCAAGGCACTGATTTATGATTGTAGTAGAATATAATTTAAATATAAATATAATTCACTAATAAAGAACTAAAAAAAAAAAGAATCAAGAAAAAAATTCCTCAGAAACGTCCACCTTGCCAGTTTCCTTTTTCTTTTTCTTTTTTTTTTTTTTGGTTTTTCGAGACAGGGTTTATCTTCTTTGTTGAATTCCCAGATTTCTGAGCAATCCATAACTTTATCTGGCAGGAACACAATAAAAAATTTATTTAACGAGTGCCTGAATTGTTATTTAGCTTACCTAGTCTCTTCTCCTCTCAGTTTATTAACCAGTCTTCTTTCAAGACAAAAAAAAATCTCTTTATAATTATTCAGCATATTTTTGAGACTACATTCTATCACCAAATTATTTGTTTATTTACTATTATATGGTAACTACTTATTTAATGCTAATCCAGAAGACACGCATGAACTTACTATTTCTTTGAAGTATGAATATTATGTGTTCTATTTGCCTCACTCTAAGTTCTAATTACTATCAACAAATATTTGCATCTTAACATTTATAATTGTTTTTATAGTATATCTATTTGAAAACACTCATCCCCTTTCCCCAAAAAATAATGCAAAAACTAGGTAAAATTATTCATATTAAATGTATTTTGGCAATTATGGAACAGATATCAAATCATCCTTTCACTTTCTCTTGTATCTATGAACTATGAAATGCCAAAAGTGTTCTATTAATAATTTAGGAAGATAGTGATATTACAAAGCAAATATATGCAATTTGACACTGTCTTCACTAATAATGCCATTACTTTGGAAGCATATGTCACAATAAAGGGCTAGAACAATGCCACTTCAAAAAAATCAAAATGACAGTATTTAAATCAAGTTTATCCTGTGGCTGTCCATGCAGTACCAAGTAGATAGTAACTTTACAAAAGTCATGTCTAATATATTTTATTCAAGGAAAGGGAAAGGTAAGATAAAATACCTCAAAAGTTTTTGTAAGCTCTTATATACACAAATATTTACTGAGTAAAGAATGACTTGCTTTTTAAACTGAAGTTTTGAATTTTATATATTACATAATTAGTTGAATATGTTTGGGAGAACATATTTATTAGCACTTTTATAACTATCTCTAAAAATCATCACTATTTCCCTTTAAATAGATTATAACAGATAAGAAAGAAAATGCTTTAGTTTCAGTACAGTTTTACAGCTGTAATTACATAATTTGAGAGAAAAGAACTCATCATCACAAAAACATTAGGTGTGTAGTGTTGCTTAATTCAAGTCATCTGTTTCTACTTAAACACATTGAGTAGACTCCCTATCTCTAACAAGGTATGATTTAGGGCACAATTCTGCTAATCAACCTAATATCCAGTTCTCTGTCCCTCTACTATTTACTCCACTGGCAGACAATTTCATTAACCCCCCTCCTGTGCAATAATTTGCTCTGCCACATGTTCAAGAAAAATTATTTTCTCAGTGTACAATTATGTGACCATAGTAAATAATAAGAATTTTCCAGAAATTCACTAAGAAGAGGAAATAAGAATTTCTATTAGTCCATTTGCATGAGAAATTTAGACTTTCAGATTCCCATTAAAATATACTTATCACATCCAGGCATCTTATGACATTTGCATTTCAGAAATGGTTCTTATAACACAATATTGAGTAAAATGAGAAATTCTTCTACAACCCAGTGCAGAATCCAGGCATCCAGTGCCTTAAGTATCAGCATTACTGATTTTATCTAAAAGATGTAGTAGCTCTAACTATAATTAGGTTGTGTCCTTAACAACTGAAGAGTTTAACGGCCTCCACAGCGTTGAAAACAATTACATGGTCTGTTCAATGTATGTAAGCACTGGAGGGAAAATTACCTAGTGATTTTGGGGCTTAGTGAATATAGGACAAAAGCAGATACTCTGTGGGAGAGCTGACACCCACAGAAGAATGCCCTTGTAAGGTTACCTAACAACTGGGTTATATGATAGAAATTTTCCAACTATACAGTCACTAAATAAAACATATAGACAGATATATGACATTCTGGCTTTGCCTATTTCAAAATTAGTCAAATCATAAAATTGTCAAAGAATCTACTGTTTTCTTAAAGTGTTAAGGCCATCTGAGTTTCTGCTTGTTTAGACTGCTGAACATTTTTTTTCAGACAATCCTTCAACTCATTTGATTAGATATATCTTGCAAAAAGATATGAATAAAGGTTCTATGGACATTAATGAATAAAGAAGATATTCTTGTCCCCTCAAGTGAAACAAAATTCTTCAAAAAGATGTATAATTAGATTCAATGTGTACAAATGACTAGGCAGTCCTCAGGCAAGCATCCAACCAGACTGGAGCTGGTTCAGAAAGAATGCCTTGAAAAGGATAATTTAAAAATAGTCTAGAAAAATTAAGAGTTTGCTAATCTGTTGGGTGAAAAACCAGTGTTTTTTAAGGAGAGAAATCACCATATAGAAAACCAAAGGGGTAGCATGAACAATGAGTTGAAGGTAATAAATGCAAGATAATATTATGATAGTAGCTTAATTTTAGGGAATAGAGGATAGAAACAAACCTGTTTTCTTATTTGCTATTTTTCTGAGTCTGAGGAAAACAGTGCCAATTAGTGAGAAATCTGAATAATTAAGTACATAACACAGAGTGAAAGAACAGAGGAGACAAGACAGTCTCTTTTATCTCTAGAATAAGAAATACTTTCCAAGAGATTTTTTTCTACTTGAAGGGCTTACAGTTTACTAGTATGTTAATATTAGATTGGACAACAGTGCCCCAGAGGCTCATAGTTGTATATGATTTATTATTCACTTTTCACTGAAATAGCTGTATTGTCTTCCTCTCAGAAATTTGAATTCACCCTGAAGATAAGAGAAAAAAATGTGTTGATTGGGCAAGTTATTTTCTTCTTTCTCATCTTTACTTCCTTCTCTTTTTCTCCTTCCTCATTTTTCAAAAAGAAATAAGGCAAATAAGAAGTTCAGAAATACCATGTGAACCAGAAAAATAAAGTAAAGTAAAGGTAAGGGAGAATATAAAATAAAGGAGAAAAGGAAGCAATTAAGAAAGAAATAAGAGTGTCATGTTAGTAAGAAAAAGTGCCATGAAACCCTATTCAATATGAAAAATTTGAACACAGTATAGACTCTAAGCTTTCTAGTATATATGAGAAAAATTGTATATACAGTTACATGAATACCCTTAAAAAATAAACTATCATTCAGTAGAAGCACAACTTAGTCCATCCTAGATTTCTCTTATACAAAAACAATGCATTGAGTTCAACAGAGTTCATCAGAAACTTGTAAAAACACCATTGTGAAAAATACAAAAAAATAAAAAATATTATAGCCTAATGCTATCATCAATTCTAAAGTCTTCATAAAATATTTACCATCTACAAATGAATAAATATATTTACAGTGGATCTATGACTATCTCAATTTTTGCTGTGTTCTAAAAATGTAATCCTTTATAGCAAGATGTTAGTGTAGTCTCATTTTAATTATTTCTATAAGTTTTTTGAAATTCTATGAAGTCTTTAAAAAAGGAGAAAGAAAGAGATTGTGATTATTGCTTAATATTATTTTCTGACAAAATATACCAGGCCTTTATGCCTTGTAACTCCTCTGAGGTAACCTGTATCTGTCCATTTGCTTTGTATCTATCAGCATTTCTGCACTGTAACTCGGGATTTAAAATAAGTGCTTATGCTTTAGAACAGAAAAGGATGAAATACACTAATGAGATACTCAGTAGCTTTCCTGTGGGTTGGAAGTAAATCTGAGTATTATAATATGGTATATGGTGTGATTTTGTTATGTTGTGGGACAATGGTCTGTACCATGTCACTTTTATTTTTAATAAATGCTGATTGGCCAGTAGCCAGGCAGGAATTATATGCACGGTGACCAGGCAGGTAGTAGAGGAAGGGCAATGAGAATTCTGGGAAGAGGAAAGTTTTAGTATGCAGTCATCACCCAGACAGAGGATGTCAGACACAGAGCAAGCAAGATGTGACTGCCTCACTGAAAAGAGGTACCAAGTTACATGGCTAACACAGACAAGAATTATGGGCTAATATAAGTTATGAGTGAATAAGAAGCTTGAACTAATAGGATAATCAGTTTATAATTAATGAAGACCTCTGTGTGTTTCCTTGGGACTAAATGGCCACAGGACCAGGCAGGACAGAAACCTCAGTCAACACTGTTGTTGCTTTTTACCATAGTAAATATCATGCCATCAGTATTAGGTTTTGTTCTTTTAAAAAAGAAAAGAACGAACGGATGTGTGTGTGGAGGGACAGACACGAGACGCAAGACGAACACGGGAGAGAGGTGGAAGAACACGCAGACACGTGGATCCCACGTGGGTCCTTTTAATAGGAAGGGGGGCTACAAATGGGTTCGGGTGTGCAACACGATGGGGGGGGGAGAGGAAAAAGGGGCCGAGGGGATTATGCAGGCTTGCTTTTAACGGGGAACGTAAGGGTTCTTGGGAGGAATGTCCTTGCGCATGCACGCGCTTCTGTCCATGATCCAGGAGGATTCTGGGAGCTGTAGTCTCCGAAAAGAACAACATTTCACCCTTTTGGTTTTATTAAAAAAATTGGGGGGTGGGTCTTAAAGGGTAGGGAATGGGGGCGTAGCCCGGTCTCTCATGGCTGCTTCCTGCTGGCTTTGGGCGCCGAGGGGTCCAAGGAGTGTCCGATTATCGATGGTGTCCCGTTGGTCACGTTCTGTCCGCTGGCATTCTGAGATGGCTGATTGTCCGATAATCTTGGCGATGTTCTGCTGGCTGTGTCCTGTCCTGGCGTTCTGAGATGGCTGATTGAAGAAATCACATGTCTGGCTTTTTCTGTCGTTAAGATGCTGGAAGGCAAAAGTCGCATTAGTGGAGAAAGAAATTAAGAGGGGGTTTGGAAGATTTGGAGGGAAATTTGGGGTGGGGGAGGTTCTAGGAGTTTGGGGAAGTCTTAAAGGGTAGGGAGTGATAAAAATTAAATGATACTTATTCCGTTTTACAATCCGCTTGTGTCTGATCTGCTCAGGAGGGGTGGGCTGGCGTCCTGGAGCCTAAAAAAAAAAGTGTCTTAACAGAAATTTTTAACCGTACGTTCCTTAACATCCTGGGGCCACCGCTGCAGTCAGTGACCGTCCGTTGTGTCAGGGAACCCTGTTAAGAATCTGCTCATCGCCTGAGCCTTTGACTTCGTATCTGGTGATCTGTAAAGACAGCTGGATGGTTAGTTAGGATTTTAAGGGAGGGAGGGTGTATTAACACAGATGGTGGCCACTGTTTTCCTTAGGCCGGAGTGGAGGGGGCTGAGTCTGGTTTCCTTTGGAACCTGAACGAGCAGGGCCCTGTCTGGGTTACCGTGTACGAATGATGACCCTGAGCTGTGGAAATGAATGGCTTGAGGTTCGACAGGTGGACCCAATGAGGGATCCCTTCAAGCTTGGCAGCTGTGGGGGTTAGAAGAATTACCCTGAAAGGTCCTTGCCATTTGGGAGAAAGAGGTGGGGGGCGTTGGCCCGGGGGTGAAAGTAATACTTGGTCTCCTATCTTAATTGATGGTAGACATGCGTTAGTACAAGGCTGAGGCAGAGAATGATCTGTAAAGTCCCATAGAAGCGAACGTAAGTGGGAGAGGAGGGGGGTGAGAAGGTGATCAGGAAGGGGAGAGGTTTCAGGTGAGAAGCCAGGGGTTAAAACCGGCCGCCCATACATGAGCTCAAAGGGTGAAATAAAAAGGGGGCCCCTCGGGAGGGATCGAAGCCTGAGAAGAACCAGAGGCAAAAGTCTTACCCAATCGAGGTGAAGTTCCTGCGACATTTTGACGAGGGCTTCCTTTAAATAGCGATTAGTTCTTTCTACCTTACCTGAAGACTGAGGATGGTACGGTATATGAAAATTCCAGGGGATTCCGAGTGCTTTGGATAGATTTTGAGAAATCTGTGAAGTAAACTCTGGACCATTATCTGACTGAAGAGAAGTTGGGAGTCCAAACCGGGGAATAATCTCTCGGAGAAGAACATCAGAGACTGTCTGGGCTCTCTTGTTAGAAGTGGGGAAAGCTTCAACCCATCCAGACATTGTATCCACCAAAACCAGGAGATACTTGATTTTTCTGACTGTGGGCATATGGGTAAAATCCAACTGCCAGTCGGTTCCCGGAAGAGAGCCCCTGGCTTGGTGGGTAGGAAAAGGGAAGCTACGATATTTGGTTCTGGGATCTGACTTCTGGCAAATCTGACAGGAGGCAGTGATGGCTTTTAGGAACCTGATATCCTCAGGTGTGGGTTTGATATGTGTTTTCACAAAATGAAGTAGAGCTTTTTCATTGGGATGAAAAAGCTGGTGTAGGTAGGATAGGATCTGTTGGGTGTTAGGAGGTGTCTGTGAGACTATGGGCTGTGCTGTAAGTACTCCCTGAGGTAGCTGAGGCAGGCCCGTACTCTGGAGTGCCGCCATCTTAGCTGCTCTGTCGGCTCGGTTGTTCCCCTTGGAGACAATAGAGCTGTCAGATTGGTGAGACCGGCAGTGAATAATTCCTATAGCTTTAGGGAGATGAGAAGCTCTTAGTAAGTTCATAATATGCTCTGAGTTGGTAATAGATCCTCCCTTCGCCGTGAGAAGCCCGCGCTCCTTCCAGATGGCCGCGTGAGACAACAGGATATGAAATGCATATTTTGAATCTGTGTAAACATTTAAAGATTGTCCCGCGGCTAACTGAAAGGCTCGGGTGAGAGCTATCAGCTCAGCCTGCTGGTTAGTAGTATGAGCAGGGAGTGCCTTTGCCTCAACTATCCCTGTGTCTGACACTATGGCATAACCTGCTCTGCGGGTCCCGTCACATAGAAAGGAGCTGCCATCCGTGTACCAGGTATGAGTAGCCTGGGACAGACTGCCCTCCTGTATATGTGAGGGGTGAGGTAGTAGGTCCTCTAGAACCTCAATGCAGGAGTGGGATGGGGAATCATTAGCCTTAGGTTGAGGTAGAAGATTTGAAATATTAATGGGGGGGCAGCACTGAAACGTTAGACTGGTATCTTCCACCAGCGCCACCTGAAGGGAAAGAACTCGAGAAGGGGGTAGGGTCTGTAAGCCTTTGTAGGTTAAGAGGTTGGATAGGTTATGATGAGAGAACACCGTGGTGGGTGCTCCAAAGGTTAGCTTTTTTGACTCACGAATAAGAAGTTCAGCAGCTGCCAAGGCACGTATGCAGGGTGCCCAGCCACGAGTGGTGAGGTCCATTTTCTTTGACAGGTAAGCTACAGGAGCGAAGGATGGTCCCAGTTGATGACCTAGGACTCCCAGAGCATAGCCCTCCTTTTCTGCTACGTAGAGAGAGAAGGGGCGGGTTAAATCCGGAAGATGGAGGGCTGGGGCTTGGGTCAGGGCCTGTTGAAGTCTCCGGAAAGGTTTGGTGATGGGGTGGAGAAGGGGCTCATGCAGAGAGCCGAGAGCTGCTTCATATAGGGGGCGGGCAAGGAGGGAGAAGGAGGGTATCCAGGAACGCAGGAAACCAGCCACTCCCAGAAATGACAAAACCTCTTCTTTGGTGGAAGGAACTGCAAGAGATTGTATTAGTCTTTTCCTGTCCAAAGTAATAGCCTTTTGTGTTGGGGTTATGGTCAATCCCAAATACGTTACCTGAGTGGTGGACAATTGGGCCTTAGAGGGTGAGACTCTGTAGCCCTTTTTGGATAAGAAATTTAACAAGGTAGCAGTGTCAGTCCTGCTGGTCTCCAACGATGGGCTGCAAAGCAGGATGTCATCGACATAGAGAATTAGTTTTGATTCGAGGAGGGACAGTGAGAGCAGATCAGAGGCCAGGGCCTGGCCAAAAATATGTGGGCTGTCTCGGAATCCCTGAGGGAGGACAGTCCAGGTTAGTTGTGTAGAGAAATTAGTATCAGGGTCTGTCCAGGTGAAAGCAAAGATGTTCTGAGATTGAGGGCTGAGGGGAATAGAGAAAAAGGCATCTTTGAGGTCCAAGACTGAAAAGTGGGAGGTCCCTGAAGTAATATTAGACAAAAGGGTGAAAGGATTGGAAACGACTGGATGTAAAGGCACCACAGCAGAGTTGATGAGCCGAAGATCCTGAACCAAATGATAAGCTCCGTTAGATTTTTTGACAGCCAGTATAGGGGTGTTAAAGGGGGAAGAGGTGGGACGAAGCAGCTTTTTCCTCAAAAGGTCAAAAATTATAGGTTTTAGTCCTCTGAGGCTCTGGGAAGAGAGGGGGTACTGAGCTTGGGTGATGTACTTGGTGGGGTTCTTTAATTGAATAACAACAGGTGAGTGATGTTTAGCGATGGCAGGATTCTGGGTGTCCCACACGAGAGGGTCCACCTGGGAAGCTGGAAGAGGAAAGGGCATGTTAGTATCAGAAGATCACGGGGCCAGGAGAAGAAGCAGCTGCGTCACTGATGAATCTGGAACTTTCCAACGTGGGAGAGTTCTGTTAGAGAGAAGGGAACGTGAACCTTCACGAGACCGTCAGTTCCCGCAACTTCTCTCAACGGTAACACCTTTGATGGCTTGGCTTGATCCGAGCGCGAACGCGTGAGGGGCGGGGTAAAGGTCCGCGCTAACTGGCGGGCGGGGTTAGGGCCTGAGGGAGTTTTGGAAGACCGAGGAGGCGGGGTAGGGCGGGGCGGGGAAGCAGAGGAATCCGAGTCTGGCTGCCTGTGGCAGAAGGAAACTGTTAGTTGTTTACGCTGCTTTCTGCTGTGGGAAGAATGAGGTGAAACTGAATCGGAGGAGCTGGAACCTGAGCTTCTTGGAGAGAGAGACCTAGAAGGATGCTTGTGTGAACGGGGGCGAGAAGGAGACCTGGAAGACCGAAAAGAGTTTTTACGCAATGGGGAACGGGAGGGGGAATTTTTACGCGATGGGGAACGGGAGGGGGACCTGAGAGAGTCCTTTTTGTGTCCGGAACCTGTTGGAGGAAGAGAATCGGGTGGAGTGTTGCCCGCTTGGGCAGGGGCAGGGGCGATCCCCCGAGGCCGGAGGGGTGGGGGCTCGTCCGCGGGGTCCATGATGGGAGCCGAAGGTTCGCGGGCCTGCGGGGAAGACATCGCCAAAAACATATGGGCAGGCAAGCAGTGAGAAGCAGATGGGTCCGCCTTTGCAGCTACATAGAAAAAGGCCATTACGTACATCATTTCTTTCCATTTAGCCGAGCGATGGCAAAAATTAGCCAATTCCCGTAAGATATCGGGGTCAAATGAGCCCTGAGAGGGCCAGCGGAGATCACCCTGTAGTTTATAACGGGGCCAAGTCTTGGAGCAGAGGCGCGCCAGCTTGTTCAATTTAATGGATGGAATCAAAGCATGGGGCTTTAGAGATTCCAGAAGTTGACCGAGTGGGGAATTAGGGGGGACTGTCTTAGAATGCCTAGCACCCATAGCTAAACAGTGAAATCGCCCGCCGGAAAGTACCCGAAGGTACTCGTTCGCAAACAGCAGTTCCGACCTCAGGCGTCCCCGTAGGACCGGAAGGCCGTTTTATGGGCCGGACCGACCCGAAACCCAGCAATGTCGGGTCTAGGGGTAGACCCGGCTGGGAGGGGACAGTAGGCCCGTTTGGGGCTGTACCAAACAGCCGGAGGTGCTCGCCTGCACGTAGGCGAGCCCGCACGTGGAAAGGACAGGAAAAGTAGGAAAGGAGAGAGGAGAGACAGCCAGGGGCACCGAACCCCCGGCTGCGGCGGGCGAAAGCAACGTTTAACCAGGAGGAAGGCTGGGGGGGAGGAAAAGGGTATGCGGAACCCAACCCAGGACGCACCGGAGAAAGCTGGCCGGACTTTCTCTAGGCGTGATGGGAAAGGGGAGCCGGCGGAGAAAACTCACGAATTAGTAGGTGACGGTTGGAGATGGCCGTGGTAAGCAGACGGAGGCGGATGGAGTCCTCGATCTGACTTCTTGTCCAGGGAGAGGGCCGGACCCCAGGAGGCGCCAAAAGCCCGGAGCCCAGGCCTCAGGTGGAAGGCCTGGAACGGAGAAGTCCCGAGTCAGTTCGGCACCAATTTTGTTCTTTTAAAAAAGAAAAGAACGAACGGATGTGTGTGTGGAGGGACAGACATGAGACGCAAGACGAACACGGGAGAGGGGTGGAAGAACACGCAGACACGTGGATCCCACGTGGGTCCTTTTAATAGGAAGGGGGGCTACAAATGGGTTCGGGTGTGCAACACGATGGGGGGGGGAGAGGAAAAAGGGGCCGAGGGGATTATGCAGGCTTGCTTTTAACGGGGAACGTAAGGGTTCTTGGGAGGAATGTCCTTGCGCATGCACGCGCTTCTGTCCGTGATCCAGGAGGATTCTGGGAGCTGTAGTCTCCGAAAAGAACAACATTAGGTACCAAAGTTAATAATTATCATAGAAAGTGATGAGATGGAGCTAGATTATGCAGAATGAAGGTACAGCTATATAACCCTAAAACACTTCTTTAATTCAGCAATCACAATATATTCTAAGAGTACTATCACCACTGATGACAAGGTAATTCAGAAAAAATCAAATTTATTACCTGAATGGGTATTTTTTAAAAAAATATATTGCCTATTTGAAGAAAAGGATTTGATTCAAAGGTATAAAGATATCTATCAACTCACAACACCCTACAGGGCAAAGCTCCAGGCAAAACCCAGTCACAATTAGATATTGTACAGTAAAATAATTGTTTCACTTGTCAACTTTGTTCTATGGTTCTTACAGAGAGAATTGCCATATAGCTTGTCAATATTTCAATCATAAGTAGTTATTACTTTTGAAAATTAAACTTAGATAATTAAAATTTGCAAAATATGAATTTTAAATCAGGGACAGACACTTATACCATGGGATTTATGACAGTCTATAACAGTAGAAGAAGGCAATATAGACTCATCTTCATCAGTTCTTAAGAAAATCAAGTTTGAGTAATGTGAGATTGCTTGGGAAGCAACCTCAGTAGCCCTTGCAATAGTACATAATGCACTTACTTTGAAAAGAACCAAAGTGATGTTTTTCTCTAACAGGTACATATATTTCCTGGATACATAATTTAGTTGCAGTGTTATAAATGTGCTCAATTACTATATTTTAATGTAGAAAACAAGTAAATATCCTTTTCAGTCAATGATACTTTACTTTGTTCAAAGAATATTATAAAGATTAAATTTCAAAGGTGACTCATGTAAAGAAAAAGGTCTCAATCAAACCTACCACCATAATTCTCACACAAATTTCCCTGATAGTTATCAAGGTGATGGGAAATGTTTCTATGGAAGATTTGTCGAAAAACAGTTCTCAAGAGACTGACTGTTCTGTAATGATTATGTTTCTCACTGAAAGTTTTCATTCAGTAATCTGCTACAGGTTCCATAATTTTTCTGGTAGAAAGTTTCATGTTTAAGGATGCAACTGGTGTGGGAAATCCTTCTGTCTATTGTGGGCGCATATTTCGAGATGGCACAAAAGCCATTACCCGGGTCCGAGCTGATCACGTAGCTCTGCAGACAAGCTGTCTGTGCCCTTAACAAGAGCCAGGACGTCTTGCTCCTAACTTCTTTTGTTAAAGTGTGGATTACCTGAGAAGAGATGTTTGGCTGAAACTGGTCAGGATGTTTGGAGTTTCTTTCCTTTTGTAATTTGGAGGATGTCTTATAGAGATGCTAATTCAGGGCCTACCTGACTGCCTGATGTGGATGTGATCTGGGCCCAGGCACCTGGTTGCCTAGGCAACAGCCTTTGTGTGTACCCGCTCATTTGGTGTGGGTATATAAGATGTTTGCAGAATAAATGGAAAAGCTGGCCTTTTCCATGATGATGGTGTAAGCTGTGTCAGTTCTTTTCCTCGCGACTCCGTTTCAGCGGTTTAGGGAATTAGAGAATTTGTGTTGGACCCACACGGTCACCGACATAATGGCGCCATAACGTGGGGCTGACCATTGAACCCCAAGATTAAAGACAACTGGAGCTGACCATTGAACCCTAAGATTAAAGACAACTGGAGTTGACCACGGGACCCCAAGACTAAGGCCAGAGGAAGAGGTACGAAAAGCAACGCAGTGCTGAAGGCCGAACTCCATGACCCCGGAGAAGGGACAACATGAAAGAGAAGGTGAATGCTGATCGCTGGATCCCAGAGGGAAACCGGACAAAGCACAGAGGAGAACACCAGGCTGATCTGCGCTCCCCAAAAAGCAAGAAAAAGGTGACCAGACGTGAGGAACCCGCAAGAGAAAAAAATCGGTGGATGCATGAGTAGTGAGCGCTCAGAACTAGAGATGTAGAGTAGAGAAAGAAATGTAGAAAAGTGGGACAAAATTGAAATAGGGTGTAAAAATTTGTAAATAAGTTAAATATAGAATAAAAAAAGCATTCAGGTATATATGTTGGTAATTTAGAGTGGAGCAGAACAATGGCAGAGTTATTGAGAATCTGTAAGTGTGATAGATTCAGAATTGCAACTTTTATTGATTGCTAAAAGAGTAGGAAAGGTGAAGGAAAAATGACTTTTGGCCTAAGAATCACTAAGTTACTGCTGAGACTAAGTAGCCACGTGTGCACAGTAGCCAGTTAATCTAACCCACCTGTGGGTAAAAGGCAAGCAGGAGCAAAATAAGTTTAGAGAGCAAATTTAACCTCACACAGTCTATAGAACAGAGGAGAGGATTCAGAAATTCTCTTAATTTTATGATTTACAAGTTAAAATAAGAAAGATAGTTAAAAAATCCGCCCGCTGGAGCTCAGGAAGGCAGTATAACAGACAAAGAGAGCCTATGTCCTACCCCCTGCCGTTCTAGAGAAAGTAAAAGGACAGGTTTAATTTAATTTAATTTAAGGCAGCCTCTGAGATAAGCAGGGTAAAATGCTTCTTTTCCATTTCACATTTTTGCCTTTTGTCAAAAGTCTGCTGTTTGTAGGCAAGTGAATTTGTATCCAAGGTGGATTGATTTCAGTACTGTGGCTATAGTAAAGTTTAAAGTCAGATTGTGATGCATTCAGAAGTTCCTTGATTGTACAGGATTTTAAGGTTGTTCAGGCTAACCTGAGTTTTTGTCTTTTCTCATAAAGTTGAGGATTGTTTTTTCAAAGTCTAAAGAATTTTGTTACAAGTTTAATGGGCATTTGCATTAGATCTGTAGATTGCTTTCAGTAACATTGTCAATTTTGCTGTGTTAATGCTGTCTTTACAAGAGAATAGGAGATCTTTACATTTTCTGATGGCTTAAATTTCTTTCTTCAGAGATTTAAAGTTCTTGTTGTACAGGTTTTCAATTTGTGTGGTTAGAGTTACTCAAAGATATTAATGGTATTTGTGGCTATCTTATTTATGATGTGTGTAGAAGAGACACATTTGAGTTGTTTTCAGACTCTGTGTATGATAAAGTAATTCTGCTTTGAACAGGGTTAAGCACGTGTCCTTGTGGCATGGTTGAGCATCTTTTGTATATAGGCCCAGAGGAAGTATAGCTGAGTTTTATAGTTTGTTGCCTAATTTTCTGAAAACTCAACAGCAGTGGAGGAGTTTCTCTTAAGCATAAGTTGTGAGCAGCGTTTTTGATCTTGGTCGTGTTACAGAGATAAGATGGAGTCTCAGAGTTGTTTAGATTTACAATTTTCCAATGGTTAAGGATGTTATATTTGAGCAATTTTTGAATGATTTCAGTCATTTTAAGTTTATCTATTGAGAGTTTAGGTCTGTTGCATATATTATTAATGGATTAATTGTTCTTTTGGTGACTAATTTCCAGAGTTTTTATGTGTTTTTGAAATGGATTAGTGATTGGTGAGGATATTTTCCGATTGTATAGGCTATCGT
>JABTXL010017379.1:0-22136 GCA_025134845.1 Neodon shergylaensis | reverse complement strand
ACCGAACCCATGCCCTAGCTATAATCCTAGGCCTAGCCCTAACCCTAACCTAAGCACTAGCACTAACCATAAGCCTAGACCTAACCCTAAACCTAGCCCTAGCTCTAAACCTAACCATAGCCATAACCCCAACCAAAACCCTAGCCCTAAAACTAACCCTAACCCTAGCCATAACCTAACCCAAACCCTAGCCATAAACCTAACCTTAGACTTACCCCTAACACTACGCCTAGTTTTATTCCTTACCCTAGCCCTAACCCTAACCCTAGATCTAAACATAATCCAGGCCCTAGCCATAACACTGACCCAAGCCTGAACACTTACCCTAGGCCTAAACCTAAACCTAACCCAAGCCATAGCCATAAACCTAGCCCTAGCCCTAACCGTAAAACTAACCCTAACTGTAGCACTAAGCCTAATTCTGGAACTAGCCTTAACAATAAGCCTAGACCTAATCATAACCCTAGCTCTAGCTGTAACCTTAACAGTAGCCGTAACTCTAATCCAAGCCCTGGCCTTAACCCTAACACTAACCCTAGCCCAAACACTAAAACCTAACCCTAACACTAACCTTAACCCTAAACTTAACCGTAAAACTAACCCTAACACTAAACTTAACCCTAGTTCTAACCTTAACCTTAGTCCAAGACCTAAATTTAGCCCAAACCCTAACCCTGGCTCTAACCAAAGCCCTAACCCCAAACCTAGACCTAACCTTAAATAAATAAAGCAGTAGCCATAAACCTAGCTCTGAATCAAAACTTAACTCTAGGCCTAACCCTAACCATAACCATAGCCTTAGAACTAACCCTAGACTAAGCCATAACACTAAGCCTAGACCTAAGCCTAACCCTAGCCCTTAACTTAATCCAGTCCCTAACACTTACACTAACTCTAGCTCTAACCCTAAACATAGCCCTAACTCTAACCCCCACCCTAGGCCTAACCCTAACCCTAAACATAACCTTATATCAAACCCTAAACATAGCCATAACCCAAGAATTAACCCTAAACCTAGACCTAACCCTAACCCTAGCCCTAAATGTAAATAAAGCTGTAGCCCTAACCCTAGCCCTAAATCAAACCATAACCCTGGCCTAAACCTAAATCTAGCACTACCCTACTCGAGCCCTAACCCTAAACCTAGCCATAACACTAAACCTAACATTAGCCTTAATCCTAACCCTAACCCTAACCCTAGCACTAGCCTTAGCCTTAACATCAACCATAGCCCAAATTCTAACTCTAGATCTAAAGATAATCCAGGCTCTAACACTAACTCTAACCCTAACATTTATCGTAGCACTAAACCTAAACCACGCTGTAGCCATAACCCTAGCCATAGCCCTAACCCAAACACTAATCTTAGCCCTAAGCCTAATTTGAGCACTAGCCTTAACAGTAAGCCTAGCCCTAACCCTAACTCTAGCCTTAGCTGAGACCCTAACCCTAGATGTAACACTAATCCAAGCTGTAGCCCTAACACTAACATTAACCCAAACACTAAACCCTAACCCTAACTCTAGCCCTAGCTCTAACCATAAGACTAAACCTAACCCTAACCATAACCATAACCCTAACCCTAACCTAACCCTAACACTAACCCTAACCTTAGCAATGACCCTAACCTTAGATCTAGCACTAAGCATAAGCCTAGCCTTAACCTTAAACCTAGCACTAGCTCTAAGCCTAACCCTAGCCATTACACTAATCCAAGCCAAAGTCCTAACCGTAAACCAAGACCTAACCCTAAACCGAGCACTAGCCCTAAACCTAACCCTAGCCCTAAATCTAAACCTAGACTTAGCCCTTACACTAAGCCTAGCCTTAACCACAACCCTAGCCCGAAACTAAATCCAGGCCCTAGCCCTTACACTAACCCTGGTTCTAACCCTAAATATAGCTCTAACCCTAACCCAAACTCTAGCCATAAACCTAACACTGTGGGAAGTCCAAGGACCACCCACCTCCATCCAGGTCTGGTAAGGTGAGCATCCAAACTGCCTAGGCTTCCACAAAGCCAATACGTGCAGTAGGATCAAAAACCCATTGCCATTGTTCTTGAGGTCTCAGTAGTCCTCATTGTCCGTTATGTTCAGCGAGTCCGGCTTTAACCCAGGCTTTTTCAGACCCAGGCCAGCTGGCCTTGGTGAGTTCCCGATAGAACATCCCCATTGTCTCAGTGTGTGGGTGTATCCCTCGTGGTCCTGAGTTCCTTGCTCGTGGTCTCTCTCCTTCTGCTTCTGCTTTGGATCTTGAGATTTCAGTCTGGTGCTCCAATGTGGGTCTCTGTCTCTGTCTCCTTTCATCGCCTGATGAAGGTTAATATTCAGGAGGATGCCTATATGTTTTTTCTTTGGGTTCTCCTTCTTATTTAGCTTCTCTATGAACCCTAATTATAGGCTCAATGTCCTTTATTTATGGCTAGAAACCAAATATGAGTGAGTATATCCCATGTTCCTCTTTTTGGGTCTGGTTTACCTCATTCAGGATAGTGTTTTCTATTTTCATCCATTTGCCTGCAAACTTCAAGAAGTCCTTGTTTTTTACTGCTGAGTCGTACTCTAATATGTGTATATTCCATACTTTCTTCATCCATTCTTCCATTGAAGGGCATCTAGGTTGTTTCCAGGTTCTGGCTATTACAAACAATGCTGCTATGAACATAGTAGAGCATATACTTTTGTTGTATGATAAGGCCTCTCTTGGGTATATTCCCAAGAGTGGTATTGCTGGGTACATGGGTAGGTTGATCCCGAGTTTCCTGAGATACCTCCACACTGCTTTCCAAAGTGGTTGCACAAGTTTGCATTCCCACCAGCAATGGATGAGTGTACCCCTTTATCCACAACCTCTCCAGCAAGGGCTATCATTGGTGTTTTTGATTTTAGCCATTCTGACAGGTGTAAGATGGTATCTTAAAGTTGTCTTGATTTGCATTTCCCTGATCACTAAGGAAGTTGAGCATGACCTTAAGTGTCTTTTGGCCATTTGAACTTCTTCTGTTGAGAGATCTCTGTTCAGCTCAGTGCCCCATTTTATAATTGGGTTGATTAGTCTTTTACAGTCTAGTTTCTTGAGTTCTTTATATATTTTGGAGATCAGACCTTTGTCAGTTGTGGGGTTGATGAATATCTTCTCCCAGTCAGTGGGTTGCCTTTCTATCTTAGCGACAGTGTCCTTTGCTTTACAGAAGCTTCTCAGTCTCAGGAGATCCCATTTATTCAATGAGGCCCTTACTGTCTGTGCTGCTGGGGTTATACATAGGAAGTGGTCTCCTGTGCCCACGTGTTGTAGAGTACTTCCCACTTTCTCTTCTATCAGGTTCAGTGTGTTTGGATTGATATTGAGGTCTTTAATCCACTTGGACTTGAGTTTTGTGCATGGTGATATATATGGATCTATTTTCATTCTTCTACAGATTGACATCCAGTTTTGCCAGCACAATTTGTTGAAGATGCTCTCTTTTTTCCATTGTATACTTTTAGCTCCTTTATCGAAAATCAGGTGCTCATACGATTTTGGGTTAAAGGCAGGGTCTTCTATTCGATTCCATTGGTCGACTTCTCTGTTTTTATTGCCAATACCAAGCTGTTTTCACTATTGTAGCTCTGTAATAGAGTTTGAAGTCAGGGATTGTAATGCCTCCAGACATTCCTTTATTGTATAAGATTGTTTTAGCTATCCTGGGTTTTTTGTTTTTCCATATAAAGTTGATTATTGTCTTCTCCAGATCTGTGAAGAATTTTGATGGGATTTTGATGGGGATTGCATTGAATCTATAGATTGCTTTTGGTAGAATTGCCATTTTTACTATGTTGATCCTCCCAATCCAAGAGCAAGGGAGATCCTTCCATTTTCTGGTGTCCTCTTCTATTTCTTTCTTCAAAGACTTAAAGTTCTTGTCATATAGATCTTTCAATTCCTTGTTCAGTGTTACCCCAAGATATTTTATGCTCTTTGTGGCGATTGTGAAAGGTGATGCTTCTCTGATTTCCCTCTCTGTTTCTTTATCCTTAGTGTATAGGGAGGCAAGTAATTTTTTGGAGTTGATCTTGTATCCTGCCACATTACTAAAGGTGTTTATCAGCTGTAGGAGTTCTTTGGTAGAGTTTTTGGGGTCCCTTATGTATACTATCATATCATCTGCAAATAACGACAGCTTAACTTCTTCCTTTCCAATTCGAATCCCCTTGATCCCCTTATGTTGTCTTATTGCTAGTGCTAGAACTTCAAGCACTATATTGAAGAGGTATGGAGAGAGTGGACAGCCTTTTCGTGTTCCTGATTTTAGTGGGATGGCTTTGAGTTTTTCTCCTTTTAATTTAATGTTAGCTGTCGGCTTGCTGTAAATAGCTTTTATTATATTTAGGTATGACCCTTGTATCCCTAATCTCTCCTAGACCTTTATCATAAAGGGGTGTTGAATTTTGTCGAATGCTTTTTCAGCATCTAATGAAATGATCATATGGTTTTTTTCTTTCAGTTTATTTATATGATGGATTACATTGATAGACTTTCATATGTTGAACCAGCCCTGCATCTCTGGGATGAAGACTACTTGATCATAATGGATAATTTTTCTAATGTGTTCTTGGATTCAGTTTGCCAGTATTTTGTTGAGAATTTTTGCGTCAATATTCATGAGTGAGATAGGCCTCTAATTCTCTTTCTTGGTTGAGTCTTTGTGTGGTTTTGGTATCAGGGTAACTGTAGCTTTGTAAAAGGAATTTGGCAATGACTCTTCTGTTTCTATATTGTGAAATACTTTAAGGAGTATTGGTATTACCTCTTCTTGGAAGTTCTGGTAGAATTCTGCATTGAAACCATCTGGTCCTGGGCTTTTTTTCGAAGGGAGATTTTTGATAACAATTTCTCATTCTTCGCGACTAACAGGTCTATTTAGATCGTTCACCTGGTCTTGGTTTAGCTTTGGTATATGGTACTTATCTAAAAAAATGTCCATTTCTTTTGTATTTTCCAGTTTTGTGGCATACAGTCTTTTGTAGTAAGATCTAATGATTCTCTGAATTTCCTCCGTGTCTGTGGTTATGTCCCCCTTTTCATTTCTGATCTTATTTATTTGCGTGTTCTCTCTCTGTCGTTTAATTAGTTTGGATAGGGGTTTGTCGATCTTGTTGATTTTCTCCAAGAACCAACTTTTTGTTTCATTGATTCTTTGGACTGTTTTCTGTGTTTCTATTTTGTTGATTTCCGACCCCAGTTTGATTATTTCCAGTCTTCTACTCCTCCTGGGCACGTCTGCTTCTTTTTTTTTCTAGAGCTTTCAGGTGTGCTGTTATGTCCCCAATGTATGCTTTCTCCGTTTTCTTTAAGTGTGCACTTAGTGGTATGAACTTTCCTCTTAGCACTGCTTTCATTGTATCCCATAGGTTTGAGTATGTTGTCTCTTTATTTTCATTAAATTCAAGGAAGACTTTAATTTCTTTCTTAATTTCTTCCTTGACCCAGGTGTGATTCAGTAGTTGATTGTTCAGTTTCCGTGAGTTTGTCGGCTTTCTGGGGGTTGCATTCTTTTTGCCTTCTAACTTTAATCTGTGGTGGTCTGATAGGACACAGTTGGACACTGATATTCTTTTGTATCTGTGGAGGTTTGCTTTGTTACCGAGTATGTGGTCAATTTTCGAGAAGGTTCCATGAGCTGCAGAGAAGAAGGTATATTCTTTCCTATTTGGGTGGAGTGTTTTATAGATGTCTGTTAAGTCCATTTGCTTCATTTCCTCCAATAATTCTCTTAATTCTCTATTAGGTTTCTGTCTGATTGACCTGTCCATTGGAGAGAGAGGTGTGTTGAAGTCTCCTACTACTAGTGTGTGTGGTTTGATGTCTGCCTTGAGTTCTAGTAATATTTCTTTTATATAAGTGGGTGCTTTTATATTGGGGGCATAGATATTCAGGATTGAGATGTCATCCTGATGAATTGTTCCTGTTATGAGTATAAAGTGTCTATCTCGATCTCTTCTGATTGATTTTAGTTTGAAGTCAGTTTTGTTAGAAATTAGTATGGCCACACCTGCTTTTTTCTTAGGACCATTTGCTTGAAAGACCTTTTCCCAACCTTTTACTCTGAGTAGATGCTTGTTTTTGTGGTTGAGATGTGTTTCTTGTGAACAGCAGAATGTTGGATCCTGTTTTCATATCCAATCTCTTAGCCTGTGCCTTTTTATAGGTGAATTGAGCCCATTAATATTAAGTGAAATTAATGAACTTTACTCCAGTTATTCTTATTGATTTTGGTAGTAGAGTTTGTGTGTGTGTCCCTTCTTTGAGTTGTGCTGGTGAAGGTTCACTAGATGCCTGAGTTATTGTAGGCAGTGTTGGCAATGTTGGATTCCTTGGGTTGCGATTTGCCTTCTATTACTTTCTGTAGAGCTGGATTTGTGGCTACGTATTGTTTAAATTTGTTGTTATCCTGGAATGTTTTGTTTTCTCCATTGATAGTGAACACTAGCTTGGCTGGGTATAGAAGTTTGGGTTTGCATCCATGGTCTCTTAGTTTCTGAAGTACCTTTATCCAGGACTTTCTGGCTTTCATGGTTTCCATAGAGAAGTTAGGTGTAAGTCTGATCGGTTTTCCTTTATAGGTTACTTGGCCTTTTTCCTTTGCAGCTTTTGATATTCTTTCTTTAACCTGTATATTTTGTGTTTTGATTATTATATGGTGAGGAGATGTTTTTCTTTGATCCAGTCTGTTTGGTAACACCTAATCCTAACACTAAACCTAACCCTAATGCCTAAACCTAATCCTAAACTTGACACTAACTTTAACCCAAACTGTAACCCAATCTCTAATCCTAAACTTAACCCAAAACCTAACATTAAACCTAACCCTAGCCCTGATCCTAACCCTAGCACTAGCCCTAACCCTAGGCCTAGCCCTAACCCTAACACTAGCAGTAACACTAATATAAGCCCGAGCCATAATGCTCACACTAACCCGAACTCTAACACTAGCCCTAAATCTAACCTTACTAATAGCCCAAACCCTGACACTAACCCTCACCCTAAATCAGGCCTTAACTCTAAACCTAACCCTAGCCATAACCCTAACACTAGCCCTAATCCTAACACTAAAATAAACCTAATAATAACCCTAACACTAATGCTAACACTAAACCCTAACCATAGTCAAAACCCTAACAATAAAGGAAACCCTAAACCATAACCCTAGCCTTAATCCTAACACAAAAGTAAACATAATAATAACCCTAACACTAACCCTAACACTAAACCCTAAGCATAACCATAACCCTAACAATAAACCAAACCCTAAACCCTAACCCTAACCATAATCTTAACCCTAACGCTAACCCTAACCCTAGCCCTAACCCTAATCCTCACACTAGCCCTAGGTCTAACCCTAACCCTAGCCGTAACACTAATCCAAGTCCTAGCCCCAAACCTAACCTTAGCCTTAACCCTAACTGTAGCCCTAACATTAACCCTAGCACTAGCCCTAATGCTAATACTAGCCCTACCCTTATTCCTAAGTCTAGCCCTAAACCTAAAACAAACCCAAGCCCTAAACCTAACTCTAGCCGTAAAATTAACAATAGCCTTAGCCCTAACACAAAGCCTAGCTCTAACCCTAACCCTAGCCTTAACCATAATACAGACCCTAGCCTTTACACTAACCCTAGATCTAACCGTAAACATAGCCCTAACCATAACCTTTACCCTGGCCCTTAACATAACTCTCGCCCTAACCCTAACCCTAATCCTAACCGTAAACATAACGCTCACCCTGACCCCTAACACTAACCCTAAACCTAACCCTAACGCCTAACCCTAATCCTAACTTAACCCTAACCCTACCCCTAATACTAATACTAACCATAACACTAACCCTAACCCTAACACTAAAATAACCATAACCCTAACACTAAACCCTAACACAAACCCTAAACCCTAAACCTAACCGTAACCCTATTCCAAACCCTAACCTTAACCCTAACCCTAAACCTAACCCTAACACTAAGTGTATGCTTAACCCTAACCCTAGTGATGAAGGCGTAAGTCACAAACAATCCCACACCAGTTTGGAATTATCAATAATAGGGTGGTATTTTTTTAATGGGGGAAAAAACTTACAAACCACCGTCCCAGACAACAGCCCTCTGTGCAATCAGGAAGGAGTCTAGTCGCCAGAAGTAGAGCAGGAAGCAAAGAGAGAGAGAGGAGGGAAGTGGCCGCTTTTTTAAAGAGAGTGACCATGCCCAATGGGCTGGTATTTCAGCGGCAATTGGCTGGAGGAGCAGAAGGACCTCCCACAACACCTCCCCCTTTTGTTTAAGTAAAAGAGTTCTAAACCTACTACGAAATTATATACAATAAGTACAAATATCCTATTCTAACTACCTTAGGTCTTGTATAAGAAATAACTTGGCCAAGTCATGAGAGAAAAGTAACTACATTTATATAGTCTTCAACTACATCAAGATCTGAGAAGGGAAATAATGTTACCTGGGTAATTAGGAAGTTCAGTAAAACAACTTCCAAAACATGCAACAAATCACAGAGACAACTAGCTACCTGGGCAATCACCCAAAGTCACATTTGCAGCGTTGAAGCAACCAACTTTGGCTAAGGCCTAACATAACTGACATACCATTTTCAATGCAAGACACTTTTCAAAACTATCTTACCCTGTCTTGGCAGGATATGACAGTCCTGTTTTATCCATTGATGCATGCTCTGTATCTCTGTCAATGGTTGAGGTATGGACATTTCTTTGCCCAAAGGCCAGTTCTGCCAAAAAGAAAGGCTCCTCCAGGTGGAGTGTCTTTGGTGCTCAACATTCTCTTGGGAATACATCGTTGCTGCCAGGAGCAACTGTGTCTCACTATCACGAAACTCTGAGTTAGATTAAAGGCCATTTTCTACAGTTCTTTGAAGAGGTTGAAGATTGTCTATCTATACTGAGTATAATCTCTATGTATCTAAAGAACCTGATTAGTCTAATTATCAATGACAAACTTAGATGACTATTAATCTATTTAATTCTCAATATCTATCTAACTTAAATACTAAGACAATAAACAACTGTGTAACAAATGAGGATAAGGACCTCCAAATATAAACAATGTACAAATATACATTGCAATATGGTAAATATATATCAATACACAAAAAATATATAAGTATCTTAATCAGAGGTAAAAATGTACACTGCAATGTGGTAAATATATACAATATATATCAATACAATATATGTCAATACATAAAAAATGCTTTAAACAGGTAGAAGCATGCATGGATACAATAGTCAATATAATTTAACTTTGTATCAATATACAAGAATTGATACCAATATATTTGTCTAAAAACAGTAACTGTAACTCACAATTACAAATCTATTATACCATCATCCCTCTTTTTTTTCAAAATTATCCCTGAGCATATAAAATTCCTCCCCTAACCTCCCAACCCCTAAATGATGTCCCTAAACCGAAGGACAAACTTTACTGGGACAGGGGAGTTCATCCTCTAGAATTACTTCCAGCTGTCATGGGGGCGACGTTCTTTCTGGGGGATTCTGTGAAAGTAAAATGATGGTTAAATTTCAAGATCAATGTCTTTTAAGATTGCAAATAGTCTCTGAGTATTTTGTGCAGGTCTGGCCAGAATGTTGTATAAGATGTGCACCATTTCAGCTAACCAAGTTGGGATCGTCTGGTGCAGCTGGTACCCAAAACGGGTCTTGTAGTAGTGCTGTCAGTATCATGACGTCATATCAACCAGGTGGAGTTGTTGTTATGAGGCCCCATCTTCTTCCTGGAAACTTCAAATGTCACTTCAGGAAAAACTCATTGTTCATTGTGAAAAACTTAAACATTAATCATATATATATATATATATATATATATATATACAATGAAAGGCATGATAGATATATTCAATGAAAAGTATGATAGATATGAAGAAAAGCAAAGATGTTTTCTAAACTTGTATTTCTTTCTGTCCCATATCATGGCTCTTGACATGAGACAGAAACTCAAGAAACTCTGGGTTTTTCTCTTACCAACAGGCTTGGAATTGGAGAGGGACTGAGCCCAGAGTCCAACTTCAAAACCAGCTCTATATATTTATAAATAAATGCACATTAATACATATTTAAAGATAAGAGTAGAATAATTTTACTTACGAGACCTATTTGATTTTCTTGCTGATTCTTATTGGATTGTAAATAGTTTGCATCTGTCAGTATTCCAACATCCAGGGTCCCTTGAATTTTTGGAAGATGAGTGTTTTCCTGCAGAGATAAGAAGAGAACCCTGCCCCCATACTATATGTTTTTCTTACCACTTGTATGAATATCATCATTGTGGATGAGGTGTCATTTCTCCTTTCCAAGAGGTTTCTCCTCTTTAAATCGAAATTTATTAATTTTGATGGTATCCACAATTTTTCTTCTCTTGTGGAAACAAGAGCAAAACCCCTTCCCCAACGTAGCACATCTCCTGGCTTCCATTGAGAGGTCAGCACATCTTTGAAATAAATCGGTTGATTTAGTTCAGCAGACTTTTCCATTATCCAATGTCTTTTTGCTGCTGTTATTCCTTTCTCATTAGCATTAAAAACATTCAAGGTTAATAAAGCATTATGCAATCTATTTCTGGGGGTATTTTCTGTCCCTTTCTGTTTGTTCAGCATGTTCTTTATAGTACGATTTGATCTTTCTATAACTTTCTGACCTGTAGGATTATTTAGTATACCTGCAATATGTTTTATATTATAATAATCAAAAAAGTGTTTTATTTTCTTAGATACATATGCTGGAACATTGCCTTGTCTTTATTTGTGCAGGTATACCCATTATGGCCATAACTTCCAATAAATGTGTGATTACTGAATCAACCTTTTCTGAGCTCAGTGCAGTAGCCCATTGAAAACCTGAATACGTGTCTATTGTGTGGTGTACATATTTTAATTTACCAATTTCCATAAAGTGGAACACATCCATCTGCCAGATTTCATTTCTCTTAATACCCTTTGGGTTACTCCCTGCAGGCAACGGTGTTTGATTATAGAAAGAACAAGTACGACATCTCTTTTTAATGTCCTTAGCTTGTTGCCATGTAATGGAAAATTCTTTCTTTAGGCCTTTACTATTGACATGATGCTTCTTATGAAATTCTGAGGCCTGCAACACACTTCCAATCAATAATTGATCAATCTCAGCGTTGCCTTGTGCGAGAGGACCAGGCAGACCTGTATGGGACCGGATGTGTGTTATGTACATCGGAAAAAGCCTGTTCCTGATTATGTCTTGTACCTGGGTAAACAATGAAGTCAACTCTGTGTCATCTGGTATAAATTCAGCAGTTTCAATATGCAAGATAACTCTTTCTGCATATTGTAAATCTGTAACTATATTAAGAGGTTCTTTAAAATCACTTAGCACCATAAGAATGGCATATAATTCTGCCTTCTGGACAGAATTATAAGGGCTTTGTTCCACTTTACTCAATTCATTTGACTGGTAACCTGCTTTCCCTGATTTATTTGCATCAGTATAGAATGTACGGGCTCCAGTTATTGGAGCATCACATACAATTCTGGAAAGAATCCAAGAAATTCTCTTTATGAGGTTAAGTCTACCACTTTGGGGATAGTTGCTATTAATTTCTCCCAAAAAATTAGCACAAGCTCTTTGCATGGTTTATAGTCTTCCCATAACCTTTTCATTTCTTCAGTAGTAAAAGGCACTATAATTTCTGCTGGGTCTATACCTGCTAGTTGAAGAAGTCTCAGCTAACCTTTTATAATTAATTCAGAGACTTTTTTTTGGTTTTTCGAGACAGGGTTTCTCTGTAGTTTTGGAGCCTGTCCTGGAACTAGCTCACAGAGATCCACCTGCCTCTGCCTCCCGAGCGCTGGGAATAAAGGCTTGCGCCACCACCGCCTGGCCTGAGTTTTTTTCCATATAAGTTTTAAATTTTTTACTTGGTTTATTAGGTATAAATATCCACTCTAAAATAATATCTTCCCTCTGCATTAGAATCCCTGTAGGAGAAATTCTGGAAGGCAATATGACTAGGATGCAGCTAAGATTTGGGTTCACCCTATCGACATGTTCCTCCTGTAATTTTTCGTTAATCATTGTCATTTCCTTTTCTGCTTCAGCTGTCAGTTTTCTTGGACTATTCAAATCTTTATCACCATCTAAGGTTTTGTTTAAATGAACTATTAGATCAGGTGTTATCCAAATAGATGGTCATAGACTGGAAATGTCTCCTAACAATCTTTGGAAGTCATTAAGACTCTTTAACCAGTCTATCCTAATTTGTGCCTTTTGCATTTTAATTTTCTCTAACCCAATTCTGTAACCTAGGTAATTAATAGAGTTTCCTCTTTGAATTTTTTCAGGGCAATTTGTAATCCCCACCTAGGCAAGACTTTCTTTTTCTTTTAAATTTTTTATTGAGAAAAAGAAAAAAAAGTTTCTGCCTCCTCCCAGCCTCCCATTTCCCTCCCCTTCCTCCCACCCTTCTCCCCCACCCCCCACTCCTCTCCCCCTCCCTCTCCAGTCCAAAGAGCAGTCAGGGTTCCCTGCCCTGTGGAAAGTCCAAGGTCCTCCCCCCTCCATCCATGTCTAGGAGGTGAACATCCAAACTGGCTAGGCTCCCACAAAGCCAGAATTTGAAGTAGGATCAAAACTCAGGGCCATTGTCCTTGGCTTCTCATCAGCCCCCACTGTTCGCCATGTTCAGAGAGTCCGGTTTTATCCCATGCTTTTTCAGTTCACAGTCCAGCTGGCCTTGGTGAGCTCCCAATAGATCAGCCCCACTGTCTCAGTGGTTGGGTGCACCCCTCGTGGTCCTGACTTCCTCCTTCCACTCCTCATTGGGAACTAGGGAGCTCAGTCCAGTGCTCCAGTGTGGGTCTCTAAGTCTATCTCCATCCATCACCAGATGAAGGTTCTATGGTGATATGCAAGATATTCGTCAGCATTGCTATAGGATAGAGTCATTTCAGGTTCCCTATCCTCAGCTGCCCAAGGAACTAAATGGGGACCTCGCCTTGGGCTCCTGGGAGCCACTCTAGGTGCAAGTCTCTTGCCAATCCTAAGGGGGCTCCCTTAACTAAGAATTGTGCTTCCGTGCTCCCCTATCCAACCTTCCTTTATCCCAATCATCCTGTTTCCCCAAGTTTCCCTCATCCTCCCCTTCTCACTTTTCTCTCCCCATCCCCTGATGCTCCCATCCCACCCCACCCCCAAGATTCCAAATTTTCTACCCAGCAATTTTGTCTACTTCCCATATCCAAGAGTATAATTATATGTTTTTCCTTGGGTTCACCTTCTAATTTAGCTTCTTTAGGTTCACCACTATATACTCCGTGACCGTTATTTATGGCTAGAAACCAATTATGAGTGAGTACATCCCATGTTCATCTTTTTGGGTCTGGGTTACCTCACTCAGGATAGTGTTTTCTATTTCCATCCATTTGCATGCAAAATTCGAGAAGTCATTGTTTTTTACCGCAGCGTAGTACTCTAATGTGTATATATTCCACACTTTCTTCATCCATTCTTCCATTGAAGGGCATCTAATTTGTTTCCAGATTCTGGCTATTACAAATAATACTGCTATGAACATAGTTGAATAAATGCTTTTGTCATGTGATAGGGCATCTCTTGGGTATATTCCCAAGAGTGGCGTTGCTGGGTCCAGGGGTAGGTTGATCCCGAATTTCCTGAGAAACCGAAACACTGATTTCCAAAGTGGTTGCACAAGATTGCATTCCCACCAGCAATGGATGAGGGTACCCCTTCCTCCACAGCCTCTCCAGCAAAGGCTATCATTGGTGTTTTTGATTAGGCAAGACTTTCTTTACTTCTTTAAACATCCTTTTCTAAAGTATCTTTATTTGAATCAGATAACAAGATGCCATCCATGTAATGATAAATTATGGACTTGGGGAATTGTTTACGAATTTTTTCCAATGGTTTACTTAAAAAATATTTGCACAATGTAGTACTATTGAGCATACCCTGTGGGAGGATAGTCCATTGCTATCTCCTATTAGGCTGAGAATTATTATAAGTAGGCAATAGATGATTGCCTTGTGTGGCTTACTTAGTCTAGGGGTTGTAACCCACCTGGCAGTTCAGTAATTCCAGGGTCAAGGAGAGGCACTATCTGGAAGATAATGGGCTAGGAAAGAAGAAGAAGGCTCCATTTATTAGAGACAGGTTTACAGTTTATATAGGGTAAGGAATTGGGGGTGCACAAAGGCCTGGATTTTTGTCACGTGGTTCACATTGGTCACGTGGTTCAGGTTTGTCACGTAGGCCAGGAGGTTATGTTCGGTCAGGTCACGTAGGCCAAGAAGTCAGGAGTTGACAGATCTAGTTCTCTAGATAGTTTGGAATGTGGGGCAGGTTCCGCTAACAGATAGCTCTCCATTAACAGCTTAATTGGGTGTGGAGTAGGTTCTGTCAATAGAACAATTCTATTTTTTTATTTTATTGAAAAAAAATTTCTGCCTCCACCCAGCCTCCCATTTCCCCCCCCTTCCTCCCACTCCTCTCCCCCTCCCTCTCCAGTCTGAAGAGCAGTCAGGGTTCCCTGCCCCGTGGAAAGTCCAAAGTCCTCCCCTCTCCATCCTGGTCTAGGAAGGTGAACATCCAAACTGGCTAGGCTCCCACAAAGCCAGAACATGAAGTAGGATCAAAACCCAGTGCCATTGTCCTTGGCTTCTCAGCAGCCCTCATTGTCCACCATATTCAGAGAGTCCGGTTTTATCCCATGCTTTTTCAGTCACAGTCCAGCTGGCCTTGGTGAGCTTCCAATAGATCAGCCCCACTGTCTCCGTGGGTGGGTGCACCCCTTGTGGTCCTGACTTCTTTGCTCATGTTCTCCCTCCTTCTGCTCCTCATTGGGACATTGGGAGCTCAGTCCAGTTCTCCAGTGTGGGTCTCTGTCTCTATCTCCATCCATCGCCAGATGAAGGTTCTATGGTGATATGCAAGATATTCATCAGTATGGCTATAGGATAGGGTCATTTCAGGTTCCCTATCCTCAGCTGCCCCAGGAACTAACTGGGGTTATCGCCCTGGGTACCTGGGAGCCCCTCTAGGTCCAAGTCTCTTGCCAATGCTGAGATGGCTCCCTTAATTAAGATATGTGCTTCCCTGCTCCCCTATCCAACCTTCCTTTATCCCAATCATCCCATTTCACCAAGTTTCCCCCATTCTCCCCTCTCACATTTCTCTCCCCATCTCCCCTTACCCTCTCCCACTCCACCCCCAAGATCCCAATTTTTTGCCCGGCATTCTTGTCTACTTCCCATAACCAGGAGGATAGCTATATGTTTTTCTTTGGGTTCACCTTCTAATTTAGCTTCTTTAGGATATCAAATTATAGACTCAATGACCTTTATTTATGGCTAGAAACCAATTATGAATGAGTACATCCCATGTTCCTCTTTTTGGGTCTGGGTTACCTTACTCAGGATAGTGTTTTCTATTTCCATCCATTTGCATGCAAAATTCGAGAAGTCATGTTGCATCAGGGGCGGCGGGGCTGTGTCCCCAGCACCCGGCCGCCCGCATGGCTAGCTTATGTCCCGAAATAATTACACAGAAATGGTATTCATTTAAAGACTGCCTGGCCCATTAGTTTTAGCCTCTTAACCCATTTCTAATAATCTATGCAGCACTACGAGGTGCGCTTACCAGGGAGGATCTTAACCTGCGTCTGGCTGGAGTGGGAGCATCATGGCGACTCTCTGACTCAGCTTCTCTCTCCCCCAATCCTGTTCTGTTTACTCCACCCACCTAAGGGTTGGCCTATGAAATGGGCCTAGGCAGTTTCTTTATTAATTAACCAATGAAAGCAACAGATAAGATACAAGACCCACCTCCATCATTTCCCCTTTTTCTGTTTAAACAAAAAAGAAAGGCTTTAACTTTAACAGTAAAATTACATATAACAAAACAGTTATCAAGTAAGAATTACAGTTACAATATTTATATCTATTTTATCTCTTATCATAACTAAGGAAAACTATAACTATTACTAACCATTCTTCAACTCCATCAAAGACTCCAGAAGGAAATAATATTACTTAAGCAAACAAGAAATCCAAAACTCTAGAAATGACAGAGACATCTCGCTGCCTGGACAGTCACCCAAAGTTCCTCTGTACCGTTGGGGCATCCGTCTTCGGCCTTCAGGCCCACAGTATCCAGCAGACATTTCCACGAAGCAGGAAATTTCAAAGACAGTTTAGTCATTTTCTGCTGTGTCCTGCAGAATGTCTTGCAGATGCTTTTAAGAATCAGGAACCCCGAAAGACCATCTCACTTTTAGGCAAGTTCATCAGTCCTCTCTCTGCGGGTTCTCTGTGTCCAGTTTATGTATCAGTCCAGGCAAGAGCAGTTTCTTGCCCAAATGGCTATCAAACTCCATAAGGATCCTCTTTGATGCCCATCTTCCTCTCGAAGTAGCTGGTGCTGCCAGGAGCAGATGTGTCTCATAGTCACAAAAAGCCCTAAGTTATTAAACCATTAAATGCCATGTTCTGTAGTCTTTGAAAGATATGAAGAATGCCTATCTAACTAAAATATATCTCTATATATCTAGAAAATCTAACTAACATGACTACAAGCTTGACTATTATTGATGATTATCCATTAGCAACCTATATTTCCTATTATACATTACATTTTAAAATGAACTACACAATCACAATACCTTAATCAATATCAGAAATACATATACATATAACAAAATTGACCTTAAAATCCATACCAATGCAAATTATTCATATCTATATCATATCCCCCTTTAAATGTAAAAGAACAGTTATAAACAATATTTGGGAACATGGGCGCAGTTTTTTTTCTCTCCAAACTGCTTCCTGCTGAATGGGGGCGTCGTTAATTAGGTCTTTCATGGTATAACCTGTGTGCGAGGTTCATCTCAGTTGGCAGTTAAGTGAAGTAAATTTTTTTTTTGAGGGTGTTCACAGCAACCTTTCAGGAGGGCGAGGTCTATCATACCAAATTGGAATAGAAGAAATCCATAGAGTCTCATCCTCTGTGAAAACAAAAGAAAGACTTTTCCAAAGCATCATAACCTTAGATCCAAATTCTGAAGTCAAGATACCTTTAGAACATATGTGCAGGTTCAGTTTAGCAGCCCATATAATGAAATGTCTCTCTGTACTTAGCTCCTTCATAGTCAAAAATTTTAAAGAAAACACAATGTACATAATCCAGACTCTCTGTGAATTTTCCATTTTTACGTGGCTTATTTTTCTTTATTTCTTTTAATCTATAACTATCTGTACTCTGTCTCTTTAAAGACTTTACCCTTTTTTTTTAACCATTAAGTTTATTCTCTATATTCTTTTTATTTTCTCTCTCAAGCCTACGTACATTCATCCAACAGTGTGGTCTTTTATGTCTGAATCTGTTTTATTGTGAATCTGTAACATTTTTTCAATATCCAGGAGCATTTCTTAAAATGTTAAGCAGTTCTTAAAAACTTAAGTTGCACCATGTACAAGTAATACGGTACTGCCTGTGTCCTGCCCAGTCTAAACCTTAACTGCGCTGTTATCACAGTAATTACGGTAGTTCCTGCCTGAGGTCAGCACAGTTCAGCATGGAGCAGCCGCTCCTGCCTCAGAGCCTTTTGGTGCCCCTGAGCTGAGCACAGTTGCAGGCACACAGCAAGTCCATACTGGCGCCAAGCAAGCCTTAGAGCTTTATTTTAAATGCTCTATTTAAAAGCTCTGTCTCCCGCCGGAGCCAGATAGAGATCGCAATGGCGGCACAGCCCAGAAAGCCGGCATTTTAAAACAGCCAGTTTTTTCTTGTTGCCGAGTTAGGACAATTTCTTTGCGGCAAGCAACCCAGAAACAGCAAAAAGCTGTCTTAAATTTTTTCTTTATCCTTTTTAAGCCCTCTCAGGTTTTACGTGGAGTTCATTAGCACGTTGGGTGCCACTCTGTTGAAGATGGGGTGGCTGGGCTGTGTCCCCAGCACCCGGCCGCCCGCATGGCTAGCTTATGTCCCGAAATAATTACACAGAAACGGTATTCATTTAAAGACTGCCTGGCCCATTAGTTTTAGCCTCTTAACCCATTTCTAATAATCTATGCAGCACTACGAGGTGCGCTTACCAGGGAGGATCTTAACCTGCGTCTGGCTGGAGTGGGAGCATCATGGCGACTCTCTGACTCAGCTTCTCTCTCCCCCAATCCTGTTCTGTTTACTCCACCCACCTAAGGGTTGGCCTATGAAATGGGCCTAGGCAGTTTCTTTATTAATTAACCAATGAAAGCAACAGATAAGATACAAGACCCACCTCCATCAAAGTCATTGTTTTTTTACCACTGAGTATTACTCTAGTGTTTATATATTCCACACTTTCTTCATCCATTCTTCCATTGAAGGACATCTAGGTTGTTTCCAGGTTCTGGCTATTACAAATAATGCTGCTATGAACATAGTTGAACAAATGCCCTTGTCATATGATCGAGCATCTCTTGAGTATATTCCCAAGAGTGGCATTGCTGGGTTCAGGGGTAGGTTGATCCCGAATTTCCTGAGAAACCGCCACACTGCTTTCCAAAGTGGTTGCACAAGTTTTCATTCCCACCAGCAATGGATGAGGGTACCCCTTCCTCCACAACCTCTCCAGCATAGGCTATCATTGGTGTTTTTGATATTAGCCATTCTGACAGGTGTAAGAAGATATCTCAAGTTGTTTTGATTTGCATTTCCCTGATGGCTAAGGAGGTTGAGCATGACCTTAAGTGTCTTTTGGCCATTTGAACTTCTTCTGTTGAGAATTCTCTGTTCAGTTCAGTACCCCATTTTTTAATTGGGTTAATTAGCATTTTAAAGTCTAGTTTCTTGAGTTCTTTATATATTTTGGAGATCAGACCTTTGTCTGTTGCAGGGTTGGTGAAGATCTTCTCCCAATCAGTGGGTTGCCTTTTTGTCTTAGTGACAATGTCCTTTGCTTTACAAAGCTTCTCAGTTTCAGTAGGTCCCATTTATTCAATGTGGCCCTTAATGTCTGTGCTGCTGGGGTTATACCTAGGAAGCGATCGCCTGTGCCCATATGTTGTAGGGTACTTCCCAATTTTCTTCTATCAGGTTCAGTGTGTTCAGATTGATATTGAAGTCTTTGATCCATTTGGACTTGAGTTTTGTGCATGGTGATAGATATGGGTCTATTTTCATTCTTCTACAGGTTGACATCCAGTTGTGCTAGCACCATTTGTTGAAGAGGCTTTCTTTCTTCCATTGTATACTTTTAGCTCCTTTATAGAAAATGAGGTGTTCATAGGTTTGTGGGTTAAAATCCGGGTCTTCTATAGGATTCCATTAGTTGACTTCTCTGTTTTTATGCCAATACCACTGTTTTCATTACTGTAGCTCTGTAATAGAGTTTGAAGTCCGGGATGGTAATGCCTCCAGAAGTTCTTATATTGTATAAGATTGTTTTGGCTATCCTGGGTTTTCTGTTCTTCCATATAAAGTTGATTATTGTCCTCTCAAGATCTGTGAAGAATTTTGATGTGACCTTGATGGGGACTGCATTGAATCTATAAATTGCCTTTGGTAGGATTGCCATTTTTACTATGTTGATCCTCCCAATCCAAGAGCAAGGGACGTCCTTCCATTATCTGGTATCCTCTTCGATTTCTTTCTTCAATGCCTTAAAGTTCTTGTCAAATAGATCTTTCACTTCCTTGGTTAGAGTTACACCAAGATATTTTATGCTGTTTGTGGCTATCGTGAAAGGTGATACTTCTCTGATTTCCGTCCCTGCTTCCATATCCTTTGTGTATAGGAGGGTGACTGATTTTTTTGGAGTTGATCTTGTATCCGGCCACGTTACTAAAGGTGTTTATCAGCTGTAGGAGTTCTTTGGTGGAATTTTTGGGGTTGCTTATGTACACTACCATATCATCTGCAAATAACGAAAGTTTAACTTCTTCCTTTCCAATTCGAATCCCCTTATGTTGTCTTATTCCTATTGCTAAAACTTCAAGCACTATATTGAAGAGGTATGGAGAGATTGGACATCCTTTTCATGTTCCTGATTTTAGTGGGATCGCTTTGAGTTTCTCTCCGTTTAATTTGATGTTAGCTGTTGGTTTGCTGTAAATAGCTTTTATTATATTTAGGTATGACCCTTTTATCCCTAATCTCTCCAAGACTTTTATCATAAAGGGATGTTGAATTTTGTGAAAAGCTTTTTCAGCATCTAATGAAATGATCATATGGTTTTTTTTCTTTCAGTTTAGTTATATGATGGATTACATTGATAGACTTTCGTATGTTGAACCAGCCCTGCATCTCTGGGATGAAACCTACTTGATCATAATGGATAATTTTTCTAATGTGTTCTTGCATATGGTTTGCCAGTATTTTGTTGAGGATTTTTGTGTCGATGTTAATGAGTGAGATTGGGATGTAATTCTCTTTCTTGGTTGCGTCTTTGTGTTGTTTTGGTATCAGTGTGACTGTAACTTCATAAAAGGAATTTGGCAATGACTCTTCTGTTTCTATATTGTGTAATACATTAAGGAGTATAGGTATTAGGTCTTCTTGGAAGTTCTGGTAGAATTTCGCATCGAAACCATCTAGTCTTGGGCGTTTTTTTGTAGGGAGGTTTTTGATAACAGCTTCTAATTCTTCGCGACTGACCGGTCTATTTAGATTGTTCACTTGGTCCTGGTTTAACTTTGGTATATGGTATTTATCTAAAAATGTGTCCATTTCTTTTACATTTTTCAGTTTTGTGGCATACAGACTGTTGTAGTAAGATCTAATGATTCTCTGAATTTCCTCTGTGTCTGTGGTTATGTCCCCCTTTTCATTTCTGATCTTATTAATTTGCATATTCTCTCTCTGCCGTTTGATTACTTTGGATAGGGGCTTATAAACTTTTTGATTATCTCCAGGAACCAGCTTTTTGTTTCATTGATTCTTTGGATTGATTTCTGTGTTTCTATTTTGTTGATTTCAGCTCTCAGTTTGATTATTTCCAGTCTTCTACTCCTCCTAGGTGAGTCTGCTTCTTTTTTTTTCTAGAGCTTTCAGGTGGGTTGTTAAGTCACCAATGTGTGCTTTCTCTGTTTTCTTTAAGTGGGCACTTAGGGCTATGGACTGCTTTCATAGAGTCCCATGAGTTTGAGTAGGTCGTTTCTTTATTTTCATTGAATTCAAGGAAGACTTTAATTTCTTTCTTTATTTCTTCCTTGATTCAGGTGTGTTTCAGTAGTTTACTGTTCAGTTTCCATGAGTTTGTAGGCTTTCTAGGGGTAGGATTGTTGCTGAATTCTAACTTTAATTCATGGTGATCTGATAAGACACAGGAGGTTACGAATATTTTCTTGTAACTGTGGAAGTTTGCTTTGTTACCGAGTATGTGGTCAATTTTTGAGAAGGTTCCATGAGCTGCAGAGAAGGTATAATCTTTCCTATTTGGGTGGAATGTTCTATAAATGTCTGTTAAATCCATTTGCTTCATTACCTCCATTAATGCTCTTATTTCTCTGTTGGGTTTCTGTCTGATTGACCTGTACATTGGTGAGAGAGGAGTGTTGAAATCTCCTACTATTAGTGTGTGCGGTTTGATGACTGCATTGAGTTTTAGTAATGTATCTTTTACGTATGTGGGTGCTTTTATATTAGGGGCATAGATATTCAGGATTGAGACTTCATCCTGATGAATTGTTCTTGTTATGAATATAAAATGTCCATCTCTTCTGATTGATTTAAGTCTGAAGTCAACTTTGTTAGAAATTAGTATGGCCATACCTGCTTGTTCCTTAGGTCCATTTGCTTGATAAACCTTTTCCCATCCCTTTACTCTAAGTAGGTGCCTGTCTTTGTGGTTGAGGTGTGTTTCTTGTAAACAGCAGAATGTTGGATCCTGTTTTCGTATCCAATCTCTTAGCCTGTGCCTTTTTATAGGTGAGTTGAGTCCATTGACATTAGGTGATATTAATGACCAGTGGTTCTTAACTCCGGTCACTTTTTTAGTAGTAGAGTTTGTGTGTTTCCCTTCTTTGAGTTGTGCTGGTGAAGGGTCTCTAGATGTTTGAGTTATTGTGGTCATTGTTGGACTCCTTGGTTT
>JABTXL010017377.1:0-10636 GCA_025134845.1 Neodon shergylaensis | reverse complement strand
GTTTGTGGGTTAAAATTTGGGTCTTCTATGCGATTCCATTGATCGACTTCTCTGTTTTTATGCCAGTACCACACTGTTTTCATTACTGTAGCTCTGTAATAGAGTTTGAAGTCGGAGGTGGTAATGCCTCCAGAAGATCCTTTATTGTATAGGATTGTTTTGGCTATCCTGGGTTTTTTGTTTTTCCGTATAAAGTTGATTATTGTTCTTTCAAGATCTGTGAAGAATTTTGCTGGGATCTTGATGGGGATTGCATTGAATCTATAAATTGCCTTTGGTAGAATTGCCATTTTTACTATGTTGATCCTCCCAATCCAAGAGCAAGGGACATCCTTTAATGGCCCTGGGTTTTGATCCTACTTCAAGTTTGGGCTTTGTGGGAGCTTAGCCAGTTTGGATGTTTACCTTCCTAGACATGGACGGAGGGGGGAGGACCTTGGACTTTCCACAGGGCAGGGAACCCTGACTGCTCTTTGGACTGGAGAGGGAGGGGGAGAGGAGTGGGGGGAGGGGGAGAAGGGTGGGAGGAGGGGGAGGGAAATGGGAGGCTGGGAGGAGGCGGAAATTTTTTTTCTTTTTCTCAATAAAAAATTAAAAAAAAAGAAATCAGAGAATCAATACCCTTACCTCAAATAATATAAATATCCTCAAATAATATAAAAAGTCTTCGTGTAACTCTAACCAAGCAAGTGAGAACTCTGCATAATGAGAGTTTCAAATTCTTGAAGAAAGAATTTTCAGAAGCTATCAGAACATGGAAAGATTTCTATACTCATGGATTAGTGGGAATACTATATTAAAGATTATGTTAGCAAAAACAATCTACAGATTTAATGCAATACCCACCAAAACTCCAACACAATTTTAACAAACTTCAAAAGAACAATACTCAACTTCATAAGGCAAAACAAAAATCCAGGATATCTAAAACAAATTGCACAATAAAAGAGCTTCCAGCAATATCACTAACCCTGATTTCAAGCTCTACTACAGAGCTATAGTAATGAAAACCATATGGTATTGGTATCAGAACCGATAGGTGGGCTAATACAATGGAATCAAAGTCCCAAATGCAAATCCACACAACTATTGATACCTGATTTTCAGCAAAGAAGCCAAAATTATTCAATGAAATAAAGAAAGCATCTTCAACAAATGTCTTGTCTAATTGAATGTTTGCATATAAAAGAATGGAAATAGATCTGTATCTATCACCCTCTACAAAATTCAAGCCCAAGTGATTCAAAGACCTCAATAAAAACCAAGATATACTGAACCTGATAGAAGAAAATGTGGAAATGCCCTTGAACAAATTGGCACAGGAGACAACTTTCTTAATCGAACATCAATAGCACAGAAATGAAGATCGACATTTAAAAATGGGACCTCTTGAAAACTAAAGGATTCTGAAAGGCAAATGAGTCAATAATACAAGACAGCAGTCTACATAGTAAAAAAAGATACTCACCATTCACATATTTGTCAGAGGGTTGATTTCCATAACGTTTAAAGAACTCAAGAACATAAACACAAATAAACCAAATATTCCAATTAAAAATGGTGTACATATCTAAACAGAGAATCTTGAACAGAAAAATCTCAAATGGCTTAGAAACAATTAAGAGATGTTTCATATCCTTAGCCATCAGAAAAATGCAAATTAAATGGACTCAGATTATATTATACTTTGGTCAGAATATCTAAGATTAAAAATACATGTAACAACTGGAGAGAATGTGGGGCAATTGGCATTGTTTTCCCTAGTTGCTGAAATGCAAACTTGTATAGCCTCTTTGGAAATCAAAGTGGTAGTTTCTCAAATCTACCTCAAGATCTAGCTATACCACTATTGTGCATATACCCAAAGGATACTCAATCATATTACAAAGAGACTTATTTCGCTATGGTCATTGTGGCTTTATTCATAATAGATGGAAACTTAAAACAATCTAGACGTCCCTAAACTGAAAAATAGATAAAGAAAATATGGTACGTTTGCACAATGGAAAATTACTCATCTGTTAAAAACCATGAGTTTATGAAAATTTCAAGCAAACAGATGGAATTAGAAAGAAATCATCCTGAGTGAGATAATCCAGATCCAGAAAGAGAAACATGGTATCTACTCACCTATCAATGAATACTAGCTATAATGAAAAAGAAAATGATAACTGTGGGACAGACCTAGAGAGGCTATGTAATAAGGAAGTTCTAAGAGGGTAATTACAAGGATCTTCTTGGAAAGGGGAAATAGGAGAGATTTTGTGGGAGGGCTGGGAGTGGGTAATGAAGGGATCATGAGAGGTAAGGTGGGTATAGGATGGGTGGAGAATATAGAAAGAGAAAACAGAAAAGTTGGGCCATTTCACTGTCAGTTAGAAACATCGTAGAGAGTAAACTCTCAGGAATCTAGAAAAATGATCCAAACTAAGACTGCTAGAAAAAGGGGTAACTTTGCCTGAATTGACCACCTCCTGTGACTAGGCAAGACTTCCACTGGATAGATTGTGGCAACAATCCAGCCACATAATTTTTTCACTTCTTTTTTATTTTATTTTATTTTTAATTGATTTTATTGAGCATCCATTTTTCTTTTCTGCTCCTCTCCCCTTCAACACTCTCCCATGATCCCCATGCTCTCAATTTACTCAGGAGAACTTGTCCTTTTCTACTTCATGGGTAGATTAGATCCATGTATTTCTCTCTTAGGGTCCTCATTGTTGTCTAGGATCTCCAAGATTGTGATTTGTATGCTGGTTTTCTTTGCTTTATGTCTAAGAGTCACTTATGAGTGAGTACATACAATATTTGTCTTTCTGCGTCTGGGTTACCTAGAAAACAATATGATGTTTTCCAGATCCATCTATTTGCCTGAAAATTTCAAGAGGTCATGTTTTTTTCTACATAGTACTCCATTGTATAAATGTGCCACATTTTGTCATCCATTCTTCTTATTTTATTTTTTAAAAGAAAACATACTATTTTTTTCATTTTATACAGCAAACCCAGTCCCAACTCCCTCCCCTCCTCCTATCCTCTCTACTTTTCTCCCCACTCCATCCCCTTCTATTCCTCAGAGAGGGTAACAACACACATTGCTTTGAGGAAGGACCAAAGTTCTTCTTACTATACGTAGGCTGAAGAGTGCATCCTTCCAAAGATAATGGGTTCCAAAATGGCAGTAGAAACAGTAGGGATAAATTCTGGTGCCATTGCCAGTGGCCCCACAGTCTGTCCCAGGTATACAATTGTCACCTACATTCAGAGGGTCTAAGTTGCTCTTATGCTGATTCCTTCTCTGTCTGGCTAGAGTTGGTGAGCTACAATTAGCTTAGATAAACTGTTTTAGTTGTTGATTCCATCATGAAGTGGACCTCTTTATGCTCACTCATTCCACTATATTCTCACTCATCCCACTCTTCAGCTATACTTTGGGAGCTGTTTCAATCAATTGCTGGATGAATGTTCTATGGTAACATTTAAGATAGTAATCAATCTGACTACAGTAAAAGGCCAGTTTGGCACCAGTCCAATAAAGGAACTTCCAGAGGCATCACCATCTGTGACAACAAGCTCTATTATAGAGTTACAACAATGAAAACAACTTGGTATTGGCATAAATACAGACATATTGACCAATGGAATTGAATTTAGGACCCAGATATTAATCTGCACACCCATGAACACTTGATTTTTGACAATGAAGTTAAAATTATGCAACTAGATCCATATCTATCCCCATGTCACATAACTTTTAACCTACAGTCCATCCTGTCTTTGGGTTGTGTGGTAGAATAGGTGATACAGAGATTATGGGAGTGGCCAACAAATGACTAGTTCAGCCTGAGACTCATGACACTAGAATGAGTTCATTCTCCTTCCTTCAATGCCAGGAGCACCAGGACTTAGAAGCTGGATGGCTCATGTACCTAGGATAGAGCCTAACACAAATGGAGAAAAAAAAGTCAAGGTAGTGATGCCTAAGGATATTTTGCTATACTCATTGTTGCGGGAGGTTCTTCAGCTCCTCCAGCCAATAGCCGCTGAGACACCAGCCCATTGGGGAGTGGTCTCTCTCTTTAAAAAAGCGGAGTTTTCCCTCCTCTCTCTCTCTTACTTCCTGCTCCGTTTTTGGCGACTAGACTCCTTCCTGATTGTGCAGAGGGCTGTTGTCTGGGACGGTGATCTGTAAGTTTTTTCTCCTTTAAATAAATACCACCTTATTAATCATAATTCCAAACTGCTGTGGGATTGTTTGTGACTTATGCCGACAACTCATAGATTCCTGTCTAGCTCAAACATCATCAAGGAGGCTTAATATAGCACCTAGTGGAAACTGATGTTTTTACCAACAGTCAAACATTAGAACAAGTTTGGAGAATACTGCTGAAGAAAGGAAGGGATTATTGTAGGAGCCATATATCACAAGAAAATTCACAGAATCAATTAGCCTGTGTGCTTAGGATCCCTTAGAGACTGAACCAATAACCAAGGAGCCTGCATGGAACTGATCTAGACACTCTACATGATGTGGCAGTTGTGTAGCTTTGTCTTCTTGTGGGACTCCTAATAGTATTGTCATTGATTGTCTCTGACTCTTTTCTTGGCTTTTGGCACATTGTTTCTCATTCTGAGTTACCTTTCCCAGAATTGATGCAATGTGAGGTGTTTAGTTTTACTACAACTTGATATGTCACGTTCTGTCAACATCCATGGGAGGCCTGCCCTTTTCTGAATAAAAATGTGGGAGACATGGAGGTGGTATATTGAAGATGAGAGACCTGGGGGAAGGGAATGAGTGAAAACTGTATTTGGGCTAGAAAACAAATAAAAACAAAAATAAAAACACAACAATGTTTGACAAGATTTATAAAATAGGGATTCACAAAAGTAACACTTTGAGCAACCCAGCTCCTTGTTTTCTCTAGTCCTAAGAGGAAACTCAAAAAAGATAATTTAGCCCTTGTAGATTGTATCTCCAATACTGCCCTCTGGTATTCTTTACCATATCACCTCTTTATCTTTATTATCATTTTGCTTTTATTCAAGATTCCATACTACTTTATAAATCAAGTCATTATGTGTTTAATCAAACACTTAAAATCTTGCAAACACTAAGCCAGATATTAACTGCCAGTTAGAAAACGCCTCTGTGCCTTTTGTCCATGGTGTCCCGGGGCTAACAGGCGTCCCTGTTTCAGTGCTGACGAGTTCCAGCTGGATGGGTAAGTGTGCGCTATCCAGGGGCAGCCTGTCCCAGAAGAGAGTACAACGCCCCCCCAGCTCCTGCTGCAGGAGTGCTTTTGTTACCCACGACTCAGCCCCCCCAAGTCTGCCCTGTTATCTGCAAGGTCCTTGGCTCAGGAACTGTTTCCTGCTCCTGCACTAAGGCTACCCACCCAGAGGGGTGAGTGCCTGCCTGCTGGGCAGACCTGAAGGTTCCCTCAAGGGAGCAGGGGCACCTTCAGCTTGTGAGGCAGGGTCTCCTGAGTTATACTTGACCCCGCCCTGCTCCCCACATTAGCCCTTTTGTTCACGGTGTCCTGGGGCTACCAGGCATCCCTGTTTCTGTGCTGAGGAGGTCCATCCAGACAGGAACAGTTCATGCTTCTACACTGAGGAAATCCACCCAGAGAGTCAGTCACAGCAAAGACTGGGCCAAGACACCAGGCCTCTCCTGGCTCCATTTGAAGGAAGAGATGGGCAGGCGCCAATCCTAGATATCCTCCAACAACCTGAAAGGCAACATGACATCAAGAGAATCCAGGGATCCTGAAACAAGAAGAATTTTTTGAACACCCTACTCCAGAAGAAATAGAAGAAATTGACTCTAAACTGAACTATATGAAAATAATAGAAGACCTTAAACAGGAGGTGAAAAACTGCCATAAAGAAATAGAGATGAGGTGCTCTCCTGGACCCCACCCTGCCTGCCACTTTCTTCCTTTTGTCCCCTGAGCGGCGGCCCTGTGAAATTCCTTCTGGACGGGTGAGTGTGTGTGATCCAGGGGCGGTCTGTCCCAGGGGAGAGCACAACCCCCCTCCCCCTCCTCCTTCTGCAGGGCCTTCTTTCTTACTCACGACTCAGCCCCCCAGCACCCTCCCTCCAACCCTGCCCGGTTGTAAGTGAGCCAAGCCCCTCCAGCTTGGGTGCTCCTGGCTCTCCTGTGCTCTCCTGGACCCCGCCCTGCCTGCCACTTTCTTCCTTTTGTCCCCTGAGCTGCGGCCCTGTGAAATTCCTTCTGGACGGGTGAGTGTGTGTGATCAAGGGGCGGTCTGTCCCAGGGGAGAGCACAACCCCCCCTCCCCCTGCTCCTTCTGCAGGGCCTTCTTTCTTACTCACGACTCAGCCCCCCAGCACCCTCCCCCCAACCCTGCCCTGCTGTAAGCTAGGACCAATGCTCAAGAACAATTTTAAGCTCCTACACTAAGGCTCGGGCCACCAGGCGGCCAGGTTTAGGTGCTGAGAAGTTCCATCTGGACGGCCTGCCTGCAGCAAGCAAGTCAGGCCCTTTGTTTACGAGCTACCCAAGCAGCACGGAGAACCAATCCGGGCACCAGGAGAGTCATCACTGGGGCACTAGGAGAGCCATCACTGGGGAGCGACATCACTGGGATGGTACAACAGTGGGCAAGGAGACCTGATCCTGTAAAAGAAGATCCATAGAGGAGCATTCGGAGGAAGAGATGGGCAGGTGCCAATGCAAGAATTCACCCAGCAACTGTGACAGAAGAAGCATGGGATAAAACCAGACTCTCTGAACATGGCGAACAATGGGGGCTGATGAGAAGCCGGGGACAATGGCCCGGGGTTTTGATCCTACTTCAAGTTCAGGCTTTGTGGGAGCCTAGCCACCTTGGATGTTCACCTTCCTAGACATGGACAGAGGGGGGAGGGCCTTGGACTTTCCAAAGGACAGGGAACCCTGACTGCTCTTTGGACTGGAGAGGGAGGGGGAGAGGAGCGGAGGGAGGGGGAGAAGGGTGGGACGAGGGGGAGGGAAATGGGAGGCCGGAAGGAGGCGGAAACTTTTTTTTCTTTTCTTTTTCTCAATAAAAAAAAAGACAAAAAAAAAAAAAAAGAATTCACCCAGCAATCTGAAGAACAACATCAAACCACCAGAACCCAGCGACCTCACAACAGGAGCACAGGAACACCTTAACCAAGAAGAAGCAGAAAAATTTGACTTTATGAAAGTGATTGACGCCCTTAAACAGCATGTAAAAAATGCCCTGGTAGAAATGGATGAGAAGTATAACAGAAAGTTTGAAGAATTGAATAAATCAGTGAATGATACCCTAGGAAACCAAGGAAAAACAATCAAACAGATAATGGAAACAGTTCAAGACTTGAAAACTGAAATGGAGGCAAAGAAGAAAACACAATCAGAGGGCCGGCTGGACATGGAAAATTTAGGTAATCGAATAGAGTCTACAGAAACAAGCATAACCAGCAGAATACAAGAGATAGAAGAAAGAATCTCAGATGCTGAAGATAACATAGAGAAAATAAATGCACTGATCAAAGAAAACAGCAAGTCCAACAAGTTCTCATCGCAAAACATTCAGGAAATATGGGACACAATAAAAAGACCAAACCTAAGAATAATTGGAGTAGAAGAAGGAGAAGAAGTGCAACTCAACGGTCCAGAAAATATATTCAATAAAATTATAGAAGAAAACTTTCCCAACCTAAAGAAGGAGGTACCTATGAAGGTCCAAGAAGCATACAGAACACCAAATAGGCTGGATCAAAAAAAAAATCTCCTCGCCATATAATAATCAAAACACAAAGCATTCAGAATAAAGAAAGAATATTAAGAGCCGCAAAGGAAAAAGGCCAAGTTACTTATAAAGGCAAACCTATCAGACTTACACCGGACTTTTCTATGGAAACCATGAAAGCCAGAAGGTCCTGGATAGATGTACTACAAAAACTAAGAGACCACGGATGCAAGCCCAGACTACTATACCCAGCCAAGCTTTCGTTCACGATAAATGGAGAAAACAAAATTTTCCAGGATAAAAACAAATTTAAACAATACGTAGCCACAAATCCAGCTCTACAGAAAGTAATAGAAGGAAAATCACTAACCAAGGAGTCCAACAATGACCACAATAACTCAGACATCTAGAGACCCTTCACCAGCGCAATTCAAAGAAGGGAAACACACAAACTCTACTACTAAAAAAGTGACCGGAGTTAACAACCACTTGTCATTAATATCAATTAATGTCAATGGACTCAACGCACCTATAAAAAGGCACAGACTAAGAGAGTGGATACGAAAACAGGATCCAACATTCTGCTGTCTACAAGAAACACATATAAAACACAAAGACAGGCACCTACTCAGAGTAAAGGGCAGAGAAAAGGCTTATCAAGCAAATGGACCTAAGAAACAAGCAGGTGTGGCCATACTAATCTCTAACAAAGTTGACTTCAAACTTAAATCAATCAAAAAAGATGGAGAGGGACATTTTATACTCATAACTGGAACAATTCAACAGGATGAAGTATCAATCCTAAATATCTATGCCCCTAATCTAAAAGCACCCACGTATGTAAAAGAAACATTACTAAAACTCAAAGAAGCCATCAAACCGCACACACTAATAGTAGGAGACTTCAATACTCCTCTCTCACCAATGGACAGGTCAATCAGACAGAAACCTAACAGAGAAATTAGAGAATTAAAGGAGGTAATGAATCAATTGGACTTAACAGACATCTATAGAATATTCCACCCAAATAGGAAAGACTATACCTTCTTCTCTGCAGCTCATGGAACCTTCTCGAAAATTGACCACATACTCGGTAACAAAGCAAACTTCCACAGATACAAAAAAATATTGGTAACCACATGTGTCTTATCAGATCACCATGGATTAAAGTTAGAGTTCAACAACAATGCTACCCTCAGAAAGCCTATAAACTCATGGAAACTGAACAGTCAACTATTGAACCACACCTGGATCAAGGAAGAAATAAAGAGAGAAATTAAAGTCTTCCTTGAATTCAATGAAAATAAAGAAACAACCTACTCAAACTTATGGGACACTATGAAAGCAGTCCTGAGAGGAAAGTTCATAGCACTAAGTGCCCACTTAAGGAAAACAGAGAAAGCACACATTGGACACTTAACAGCCCACCTGAAAGCTCTAGAAAAAAAAGAAGCAGACTCACCTAGGAGGAGTAGAAGACTGGAAATAATCAAACTAAGGGCTGAAATCAACAAAATAGAAACGCAGAAAACAATCCAAAGAATCAATGAAACAACAAGCTGGTTCCTGGAGAAAATCAACAAGATTGATAAACCCCTATCCAAACTAATTAAATGGCAGAGAGAGAATATGCAAATTAATAAGATCAGAAACGAAAAGGGGGACATAACCACAGACATAGAGGAAATTCAGAGAATCATTAGATCCTACTACAAAAGCCTGTATGCCACAAAACTGGAAAATGTAAAAGAAATGGACACTTTCTTAGATAAATACCATTTACCAAAGTTAAACCAGGACCAGGTGAACAATCTAAATAGACCTGTTAGTCACGAAGAATTAGAATCTGTTATCAGAAACCTCCCTACCAAAAAGAGCCCAGGACCAGATGGCTTCAATGCGGAATTCTACCAGAACTTCCAAGAAGACCCAATACCTATACTCCTTAATGTATTTCACAATATAGAAGCAGAAGAGTCATTACCAAATTCCTTTTATGAAGCTACAGTTACTCTGATACCAAAACCACACAAAGACTCTACCAGGAAAGAGAATTACCGGCCAATCTCACTCATGAACATTGACGCAAAAATCCTCAACAAAATACTGGCAAACCGAATCCAAGAACACATTAAAAAAATTATCCACTATGATCAAGTAGGCTTTATCCCAGAGATGCAGGGATGGTTCAACATATGAAAATCTATCAATGTAATTCATCATATAAATAAACTGAAAGAAAAAAACCATATGATCATTTCATTAGATGCTGAAAAAGCATTTGACAAAATTCAACATCCCTTTATGATAAAAGTCTTGGAGAGATTAGGGATACAAGGGTCATACCTAAATATAATAAAAGCTATATACAGCAAGCCGACACCTAACATCAAATTAAACGGAGAGAAACTCAAAGCCATCCCACTAAACTCAGGAACACGACAAGGCTGCCCACTCTCGCCATATCTCTTCAATATAGTGCTTGAAGTTCTAGCAATAGCAATAAGACAACATAAGGGGATCAAGGGGATTCGAATTGGAAAAGAAGAAGTTAAACTTTCGTTATTTGCAGATGATATGATAGTGTACATAAGCGACCCCCAAAACTCCACCAAAGAACTCCTACAGCTGATAAACACCTTTAGTAATGTGGCAGGATACAAGATCAACTCCAAAAAATCAGTCGCCCTCTTATATACGAAGGATATGGAAGCAGAGAGGGAAATCAAAGAAACTTCACCTTTCACGATAGCCACAAACAGCATAAACTATCTTGGGGTAACTCTAACCAAGGAAGTGAAAGACCTATTTGACAAGAACTTTAAGGCATTGAAGAAAGAAATTGAAGAGAATACCAGAAAATGGAAGGACGTCCCTTGCTCTTGGATTGGGAGGATCAACATAGTAAAAA
>JABTXL010017361.1:0-12241 GCA_025134845.1 Neodon shergylaensis | reverse complement strand
TCCTTCCCTTCCCAGAGCCTCCTCAGTCCACGGTCCCCATCATGGCAGTCATTGCTGGTCTGGTTCTCCTTGGAGCTGTGGTCATTGTAGCTGTGGTGGTTATTGTGATGAAGAGGAGGAGAAACACAGGTAGGAAAGGGCAGGGTCTGAGTTCTCTCTCTGCCCCTTTTAAAAGAATCTCTGCCTCATTAAAGGGAAATTCATCCATACCCCTCATTGCTGCTGTCTCTACCCTGGGTCTGCTGTCAGTTCTGGAAACTTCCTAGGGTCAGGGATTTCCCTGGTCTCTCACAGCTTTTCTTCTCACAGGTGGAAAAGGAGGCAACTATGCTCCAGCTCCAGGTCAGTGTAAGGAGCAAGATAATCCCTGATGCCTTTGGGTTGAACCTTGATTGTTTGGGGAAATATGGCAATCCATATTAGCTCCTTCAGCAAAATATTCTGGGGTCCCTGTTTTTACCTTTCCATATATATATTAATATTTTACCCCAGGCAGGGACAGTGCCCAGAGCTCCGATGTGTCTCTCCCAGACTGTAAAGGTGACCCTCTGGGACCCAACTTGGGGAGGGGCAGAGTGGACATGATTGGGTTTCAAGGACTCCCAGAATCACCTTTGAGTGAGTGTTGGGTTGTTGGGATGTTGTCTTCACAGTGATTGTTCATGACTCTTGTTCTGTAGCGTGAAGACAGCTGCCTGGTGTGGATGGAGTGACAGACGATGTGTCCAGGTCTCTCCTGTGACATCCAGAGTCCCTCAGTTCACTCTCAGCAATAGTGTCTGATGTTCCCTGTGATCCCATGGGCTCAGTGTGAAGAACTGGGGAGCCCAGCCCACCCTGCACACCTGACCCTGTCCCTGCACTGCCCTGTTCCCTTCCACAGCCAACCTTCCTGTTCCTGCAGACAGGAGGGGACATCTCCATCCTGTCTCCTCCATGCTGTCCTCAACTGCAACCCTGACTTCCCCACTGAAAATATGAATCTGAATGTGAACTTGATTGTTAATGTCCTTGATCTCAAAGGTTGATTGGCGGTAAAATAAAGGATTGAGATAGAGTTTATAGAGGAAATAAATGGCAGCGTGGACAACCTCCCAGAATCTGTGTTCACTATGCTGTGTGCATCTGGTGGGGCAGGATGAGGCTGTGGGAACTGAGTGAGAACAGGGCTGTGCCCAGGTGGAGCTCAGTGTGTAGTTGGCATTGACAAGGTCACTCATCAACTCTGTCACCTCCTGGCTCTGTTCTCTTGGTCACTTAGAACCAAATGCTGACATCTGTGATCACAGGGACACTGGGATGGCCAGAGCCTCGTCCTGTCCCCGGGATTATGAGCCATCAGGGCTGCTGTCTTGGCTGTGATCTTCTGATGTCTTCTGTGTTTATTTCTTGTCTTTTTAGTTAGTACGGAGGACTAGGCCTGTTCTTGTTCCTGTGAGTGGTGTCTGCCTCATTATCCTGTCTGGTCACTGAGTGACAGCATTCAGAGCTGTTTTCTGTCCTTATCCCCTCAAGGTCCACTAGGCCCCTGCTCTCAGGAGACTGGGATGAGAACATGAGCTTCAGTCTCCTGAGCTCCTGCCTCTCTTCAGGCCCCTCCCTGGAGGTTCTCTTCTTTCCCATCTATCAGAATCTAACCCAGGTTGTAGGATGGGCAGAGAGGAGGGATCCCCAGGGTCTCAGATCTGTCCTGTGTTCTACCAAAGGTGCCCTTTCCCTCTACGCCCCTGGGAATCCTGGTGCTGCCTCCAGTGGAGACTCGAGGATTTACAGGATGGGTTTTCCTCCTCCCATGCTATAGGCCAAGCCAATTCTTTATTCATTAACCAATAAAAGCAACACATAGACCAAAGGACCTCCTACACCACATGGGGACCATGGGAGGAAGTTGAAGGGGAGAGAAAAGGAAGGGAGGGGAGCAGAGAAAAATGTAGAGTTCAATAATATATGTGTGACCTTATCACCTCGTAAGGTTTGAAATAAATTACTTAGCTCCTGAGTAATTAATTCAATCATGGGCTGTAATCAGTTAATAATATCTCCCAGCAACTTCTGAAAATCATTGAGTTCATAATTGATCTCTCCTGATTTGTGCTTTCTGAGGTTGAATTTTCTGTAAACCTATCTTTTATCCTAGACAATTGGTAGAATCTCTTCTTTGTGTTTTTTTCAGGATCAATTTGTAATGTCCTTCATCTAGAAACTTCTTGTGGGAAATATCAACACCTCTGCCCTATTTCATTGTTCTAGGGCCCTGGCTTCCTCTGTCTACCATGTTCACCACTGTAACTGAGGACCAGGTTCCAATGCTGCTGTCACCAAACTTTTCCAGTCTTGGGGGATAACTGTGTTCTGAGCTGTCCATGAGTTTAACATCTTCACATAGGATGATGGCATAGACATGAAATGACCCCTTCCTTAAATCTCCTCAAATGTATTATGTCTATAGGATTCCATTTAACATCTGCAAAGCCTTGGAGGTGCCTATTGCCTGAGGGTAGCTTTTTATTTGTAGTAACTGGATAAACTAAGGTTGGTTTTCTAACAACCTTGGGCCACCCCTCTTCAGTTTCATCCTGAGGTGGCACAGTAGGTTCTTGTCTAAATTCCTCTTTCTGTGTCTGAGGATTTTCTTTTCATTTATAAGTCCTTATAAGGCTTGTGTCTTATAAATCCACTTTTCATATTTGGCACTAAAAACTACTATGGCTATTGAGGATGAAATATGAATTACAGACTGATTATTAATTATCATCAGTGTGTGTCAATCTCAGTTCAGTCATTTCTCTTCATTTTCTGCTTCTGTTTTCAGGCCATCTAAATAGCTAAGTAGCACGGCCCTAAAGCCCCGTGTTATGATTTTCCCACCCTAAATGTGGAAAAGATTTTTCCTTTTAATATTACTTAGCTCTCTCTTTGAGGACTTCCCAGCTGTCTTACCAAATCTCATGGCTTCTCAGTTTGTCTGCAGCAGGCATGATTTCCCTGCCTGTGTGGTCATGCCACATGTCGGAGTGCCAAACATTATTAACAAAATCTCAATAGTTCAATTTCATCAACAAAGAATCGGAAGCCAGATGCTGGGGTGAAAGCCTGCTAGGTCAGAGAGGCAGAGAAAGCACCCAGCTGACCTTCCTTTTCAGCAGATGTCCCAGAAGCCTCTCCTCCTCCTATTCTGTCAATCAAGTCTCCCCCAACTGCATGTCCCTCTCTTACTGTTCCTGTGTCTCTCTATATCCATCCTCCTGATTCCCTCTTACTCCCTATGTTTTTTTTTTTTTTTGATAATTCTGTGTTCATTCCTGTGAACTGGTTACTTATTCCATCTCTTGACATAGGGTGAGTTTCTTTAACCCAATTGACAATATTCAAGCCAGGCAGTGGTGGCGCATGCCTTTAATCCCAGCACCTGGGAGGCAGAGGCAGGCGGATCTCTGTGAGTTTGAGGCCAGCCTGGTCTACAAGAGCTAGTTCCAGTAAAGACTTCAAAACTACACAGAGAAACCCTGTCTTGAAAGACCAAAAATATATAAATAAATAAAAATAAAACACAGTATTCAAGCAGAAAGTTCTTGGAAAAAGGTGTGTGCTAGGACTGAGCCACACCACAACTAGAAACAAGTTTTTCCAGTAAATAACTCGGGGTTCACAGTGACCAAATGTCCTGCACCAGGAGGAGGAGGAGGCATCAGGACAAGGAAAGGACTCAAAGGTCTCTCACTTCAGAAGCTGCAGAGGAGGAGCTGCCCCAGAGAGCACACATTTCAGAGGAAGCCAGACAGGGGAGAAGGCCCCAAGGCCAGTGAGGGCTGTGAAGAGCTGAGCCCCTTAGAGGGCAGGAGGGCAGGTGTGGGAGGGTCAAGGCCAGGCTATGGAGGGGACAGAAGTGCAGAGACAGTGTTGGAGAGGCAGTGTGTGGAGAGCCGGTGGAGTCCAGCTCCCGTGTTTGCTGTTAAAGGACACTGGGCAGGAACAGGCTGGATTTCACCTGTTCCTGTAATGGACGCTATGAAATATGGAGGCTGCACAGCTTCCCATTGCTCTGAGGTATGGGGAGGGGTGGAGTCCCTGCCTCAAGCTCCTGTGGCCTGGACCTGCCTGCTGCCAGGATTTCCATCCTATTTGAGAGGCTGAGGCAGGAGGATGACAAGGTCCAAGCCTGTCCAGCCTATAGAGTGAATCCAAGATAAGCCAGTGCAGTTCAGTGAAACCTCATTTCAATGTAAGAATTAGGAAAAGTGCGATGGAGAGATGGGTCCACAATTAGAGCACTTGCTGCCTTACAGGAGACCCATGGGGAGGCTTACAGGCACCCATAACTCCAGGCCTGAGGGATTCAGCATCCTTTTCTGGCCTCTGTCAGCACCACATGCATATATGAATGTTGGGAAAACAATCATACATATAAAACAAAAATTTAGCTGGGTGGTGGTGGTGCACGCCTTTAATCCCAGCACTCGGGAGGCAGAGGCAGGTGGATCTCTGTGAGTTCTAGGTCAGCCTGGTCTACAGAGCTAGTGCCAGGACAGGCTCCAAAGCCACAGAGAAACCCTGTCTCGAAAAACTTAAAAAAAAAAAATTAAATTAAAAACTTTACAAAAGGGGCTGGAGAGATGGCTCAGTGGTTAAGAGCATTGCCTGCTCTTCCAAAGGTCCTGAGTTCAATTCCCAGCAACTACATGGTGGCTCACAACCATCTGTAATGAAGTCTGGTGCCCTCTTCTGGCCTGCAGACATACATACAGATAGACTATTGTATACATAAAAAATAAATAAATATTTAAAAAAAAACTTTACAAAAAGGGATGGGACTATAGCTCAGTAGCTAAATGCTTAGCTGGTGGGCTCAGGGCACTAGGATCACTCCCCAGGAACCTGAGTTCCCAATAGACACACACATATATACATATACATCACACACACTTTCACACCCACATACATATGCATACATGCGTGCACACACACATATGTACAGCACAGGAATGGGGATATGGCTTTGGGAGACTTACTAAAAGTGCATGAGACCCTGGATTTTTCTTCAGTATAGTAAAAGGGAGTAAGTATAAAAATGAGATAAAAGTATATAATACAGCTGGGCAGTGGTGACCCGTGTCTCTCATTCCAGCACTCTAGAGGCAGAGTCAGGCGATTTCTATGGGTCATGAAAGCCTGGTCTACAGAGTGGATTCTAGGACAGTCAGGGTTACACAGAAAAGCCCTGTCTCTAAAAACATAACAATACAAAACAAAAAGTATATCACATATAGGAGACTGGAGAGATGGCTCAGAGATTAGAATCCTGACTGCTCTTCCCGAGGATCTGGCTTCAATCTATTGAACCCTGGTGTAGGCTCACAACTATTTCTAACTCTAATCCCCAGAGGGATCCAACGCCCTCTGGCCGCTAAGGGCACTGCATGTATAGATACACATACCTTCATGCAGACAAAACATTAATCATGCACATACAATAAATCAAAGAAGTCTTTTACTTATAGCACGTGTAAGTATGCACAGTACATAATCCTTAAAGGTGACAATGGTTGTTATTAATTTGTTTGATGTCATAGTCTTTCTTATTGTCACATATCCCTCCAACCCCCCAAACAGCACCAACTAGAAACTCCATATTCAAATGGCCATGATATGGGGTCATCTGACTCAAACGACCACAGTGACTGACACAGACAGTGACACCCAAGCTCTCAGAGCAAATATGGGATCTCCCAGTGTGGCACAGATGTGAGCCTGTGGCTACAACAGATGGTGCCCAACGTGGGGCTTAGGATGCACAACAGGTAATGCACAGAGTGGTGGCCAGTGGTACAGGGGAAAATGAGAAGGACCCCGTCAAATGAATATTACACTGCAGGCACAGAGGTGATAACTGAGCTCTCAGAAACTGACGATGATAGATAATAAAGGAAGAAAGATGGAGGATGAACTACGGGAGAAACATTGTATCTAACTGTAGATATGGAACTAGAAAATAGTGTCCAACTGTCTGCACATTTACTTGAGTGTATTTGATAGATAGAGGAGCTGGAGTGGAGCAAAAGCAAAGACAGAGATGTTTAGAGTTTGTAAATATTATATCTCTCCCCCATGCTGGCAGCATAGCCACCACCAACTCCAGACAGTGTCAGTACTTGGAGAAGCCAGTGTGCATCCCCCGTCCATGATGGTCAGGCCTGACTTGCGGTGCTGTGGTCATGAAGCCTCAGCAGCTGCTGCTGAGCAGATGGAGAAGTGAAGGGAACCTGGGGCAGAGGGCCAGCGTGGCTACAGGCCTTTGACACCAAGCCCACATGCACACGCTCTGCCACACAGCCAGGGAAAACAGGAGACAGAAAAGTTTGGAGGGCTGAGCCTCCCATGGCCGGTGCCTGGAGCCAGGTGGCAGGAAATGGCTAGAGCTACAGGGCCCATGATCTGAGGAGTCTGTAAGGATAAAAGTGTGACAGCCACTGCAGGCAACACAGGGACCACTGAGCATGGAGAGCGCTGGCCTGGACCCAGACCACTGACCTCTGGGTCCCAAATCCCCTGTGGACACAGCCAAGCAGCAGAGAGGGCAGCTGCACCATGCCATGCTCCCAGCTTCAGCGCCAGCCAAGACTGGTTCCCAGCCTGACAGCCAAGCTGCTGAGAAGTAGGCTCAGGAAGCTGCTGCCCAGGCCCAGTGAGTGTCTATTAAAATGCGAATGCACCTGGAGACAGGAGTCTGTGCAAACCTGTCAGCCAGGGAGGGGCAGCTTGGATTTTACAGGGATCTTGAGCCTCTTGATGAGATTAAAACACAGCTGTGAAAAGAAAGTATAGGGGAGTTATAACCCCAGTCTGTGTTGAAAGGGACCCAGTCCTGTTTTCACGTGGGTTCGAGGGCACATTTGTGCTTTTTTCACAGGAAGAAAAGAAGAAAACTTGGTGACTGCAAATATAGCGGAGAGCCAGCCCTGACGACATCTCAGCCGCTGGAGACCCACGGAGGAGCTGCAGTGAGGCTCCTGAGTCTGTGCTCCTGACTTAGGCCATCATGCTGCAGTCTGAGAAGGGAAGGAAGATGTGGTGATGGTTGGTGATTCCTGGCTTCTGGGTGGACCCACTGCACAAACTTCCTGACCTGAGTGAGTCCTGTTTACTTCAGAGCTGGTCTAGGAACACTGACTGAATGTTTGGCAGTTCATCCATGCTGTATCGTGAGACACAGAACTCATTTTTGCCAGTGTGGCATTCAATCTCCTGTTGAAATAAAGATCTGAGACCAGGACCTCAATTTCCTCCCTGGGGAGAAGAGACTCATGACAGAGTGACTGAGCCCTCGTCAGAGATGGGGAGGAACAGCCTAAGTTTCTGCTGCTCAGAGACCGGGGCAGAGCAGACATCACTGAAACTACAGCAGCAGAGCGGATGGACTACAGGTGGGAAAGACTCTTAGATCACCCGTCACAGGGACCTTTCTTGTCTTTTGCTTATAACGGATTTAAGAGAATGTGATATGATTATGTGTATATTGTTAATATCCATACTAAAATTATGGTATTGACCTGTTAATGTTTGAACTACCTTAGTTCATTATAAAGATATCATTCATCAGAAAAAAGTTAGAGCTTGTCTAAAAATTTTTTTTAACATTGCCCATGTGTCCTTAGAACTGATAGTTTTAAAAAGACAAATTTCAATTTTGATTGTAACTAAAAACTGTTAAAGCTATCCTAGACCAATTAAAAAAGACAATCTGATGTCTGGTTATTCTCCACTACTTTATTATAAAATATTGTAGCCGTAGAAATATGGATGTGATCCTCTCTGGCCAAAGGTCAGAGAATTCAAGCCTATTCCTGCTTCTTCATTTTAAAATAGGAGGACTGACATAGGGAGTGGCTGCCCACAGGATACTTGGTCTAAAGTGAATTCACTGCATAGCCTGCCCAAAACATCAAATGCTTTACTCAGGAAATAATGGCTCAACCTCTCAAGTATTGAAACAAGTAACTGTTCCTATTGTCCTTTGTGTCATATTAAAGCAGACTTTTGTCTTCTCCACCCCCTTTTCCATTGGGGTATAAAGTTTGTGGAAAGTAAACACAGGCAGATTCAGTATCCAGCACACACTGGGTTGTCCTCCCTGTTCTCTCCTGTGTCTGTGTTTCCCTCACATCTCTGTGCCTCCTACCTGACATTTCAAATCCACACACCCCTACTCTGCAATATACAAAGCCGTCGTGGCTGAACCATGACAGAAGTCACCCCAAAGTATGGCTGACAACATTCCAGGCAACACTGGCTGGCTCTACTAAAGGTGGACAGGAAGACACGGTTCTGCAGAGACACCCAAGGCAACACCACTACATATCAGACCAGTAAACACCTTTTCTAAGTCAGGGTGGGGGTTCTCCTGTGTGCCAACTCCAGAAATGAAGGAACCTTCAAAAGGAAAAGTCCAAACACACTGGTCTCCAAGGAGACCACAGAGATAGACAGCTCGAGGAGCTTGCCACCAAGCTTGATGACCCGGGTTCCATCCATGGAAACCACACGGAGACAGGAGAGAACTGAGGCCCAGAAGTCATCCTCTAACCTCACACGGGCATCAGGACATGTACGCCCCTCACGTAATTAGTAAATCAATGTAATAAAATCAAAAAGAAAGCATGAGTTTATGTTGAAGAACACAGAAACACAAATCCATATGTTGTGTCTAGTTTGCCTCAGACCTTCTGGTGGGGGAATTTTCCTGTGTCCAAAACCCACACTGTGATGAGAAATTGTCCAAAGGATTGGAAGTCAAGTCAAAGATAATCACGGAAAATGTTAAATAATTCTTCTCTTCTTCTTCTTCTTCTTCTTCTTCTTCTTCTTCTTCTTCTTCTTCTTCTTCTTCTTCTTCTTCTTCTTCTTCTTCTTCTTCCTCTCCTCCTTCTCCTTCTCCTCCTCCTGCTCCTCTTCTTCCTTCTTCTTCTTATTATTTTAGTTTTTCAAGACAGGGTTTCTCTGTGTAGCTTTGGAGCCTGTCCTGGAACTCACTCTGTAGCCTTGGCTGGCCTCAAACTCATAGAGATCCACCTGTCTCTGCCTCCTGAGTGATGGGATTAAAGATATGTGCCACCAACACCCGGCAAATTATTTTATGCATTAATAGTATCACTGTACATGTATGATGTGAGAATAAGGGCACACCCGGCCATGGTGTGTGTGTGTGTGTGTGTGTGTGTGTGCATCAGAAGAGAACTTTGGGGAGCCAGTTCTCTCCTTCCACTGTGGGTCTGGGGACTGAATTCAGGTGTTCGGACTTGGCGGCAAGCTCCTCTACCTACTGAGTCATCTCACCTGCCCAGCCTGTGTGCCCCTACCCTAATTTTGGAGGAGTTGAAGAATCAAACCCAGGACCTGGGTTTTACAAGGTGTACACTGTTATGGTTTTCGTCTCTTTAAGAGACAAGCCACACCCACTCCCTCCCCCATCCGCTGAGCCAGGCTGATCTTCAGCTTCCCACCTGAGCTCTTGCTCACTTCCATCTTCTAGGAGAGGCAGCTTCGCTTCTGCCTCTCTCCCCACTTTTCTGCTCCCCCGCCTTCTCTCTCTCTCTCTCTCTCCCTCTCTTCTCTTCTCTTCTCTTCTCTTCTCTTCTCTTCTCTTCTCTTCTCTTCTCTTCTCTTCTCTTCTCTTCTTCTTTCTCTCTCTCTCTCTTCTCCTCTCTCTCTCTCTCTCTCCCCCCCCCCTCTAAGTAATAAATAGCCAATTCTATTTCATACAGTGTGTCTGCCCACGTGTCTCCCACCTGTTTGGCTGCTGGGAACCTGCGCCTTCCGGGGACTCACTGTCGCCTGCCCAGCCGCTTGCCCCTATGCAAGCTGCTCTGGTGGCTCTCTGGGGACCCACCGCGAGCGGCAGCTTGGGACCCGCCGGGCTTGCGGCTGCTCTGTGGGAGATCTTGCAGCATTTTTACCCACTACCTGCTCACCCTCCCCCCCCCCCCGGGGTTCGCTGGGACCAGCCCAGCAACGCATGGTTGGGCCCTCCCCTGCTGCTCGGGACCAGGCACCTGGACCCACTGCCAGCTGCTGGGGACCCGCCAGCATTTTTAAAATGCGCTCTATTCACTAAGCACATTCCTGATGTGTGGGGGAACATATCAAACAACAGGGATTGTAGTCATTTCAAAGACTTGTATTCAAACTTTGGGATGAAGATGAAATCAAAGGCTACAAATTAAAAAATAGGCTGGACCGTGGCAACTCACCCAGCTGAGCAGGGGATCCTCCAGGAGGACCAGGCCATCTGGAAAGTTCCCTGCGTGGTTTGTGTTAACAGAGCTGCACTGGTGCTGGAGGACAGCAGACCTTCCTGTAGAGTGGGCAGTGGGGACAGACGGGGAAGCTCCTTCTCTTGATCAGCGCGTCCATGGCGTGGATGCTGTGAGCTGAGGACCCTGAGCTTCTCCAGTTAAAACCCTCCCTGCAGGGGGTTGGGTGGCTCAGGCCCTGGGTGAGGCCCTGGGCTGCAGAGAAAAGAACCACAGAAAACTCAGCGTAAAAATGAAGATTGTGTTACTTTCAAGGACAGTCCTGGAGCTGGAGAGATTGCTCAGGGTAGAGTGCTCACTGCTCTCCCAGAGGACCTGGGTCAGGACCAGCTCACACACCTGCAACTGCAGTCTCTCGGGATTGAGAGGTTGGTATAGGGTGCCCTCTTCTGGTCGCCGGGGGCACTGCATCCACATGGTGCAGGGACATACATGCAGGCAAAACACCCATACACATACAATAAAAATATTTTTTTTTTAAATAAAGAAAAGCAAACGGAGGGAAATACAATTTCTCCAAAGAAAGAGCTCCCTGAACAGTATGGGGGATGTTACCTCTCCTAAATGACTATGGTCGCCTGCCCTAGACACACACACTGACCAGGGATTAGTGGAGGAAGGGGAAATTGACACAGCGTCTGCTCCAGATACTGCTATCTGTGAAGCCTGTGTGTCCGTTTATGCTGTTTGTTTTGTTTTATCTTCTTGTAGCTCAGGCTGGCCTTGAATTCTTGATCCTTGTTGTGTGTGTGTCTGTCTGTCTGTCTCTCTTTGTCTCTGTCTCTCTCTCTGTCTCTGTGTGTGTGTGTGTGTCACCACGACTGGAGAACGTGATGTTGAGTTAACAATTGTGGGAGGAGCTGGAGGTGTATGCTTCCAATCAAAGTTCACAGGGGCTCAGGTGAGCAGGCGCCCGGACCAGCTCCCACTCGTGTCCTGCTGCCCCCTGGTGGTGATTAGCGGCATCGCGGCTTCCGAAGGTCCCGGGAGGGACAGCACAAGGTTAAATGCCCATCAGTCTGAAGGCTGCAGAGTCCCATCTGCTGGCCCGGCTCAGGAGCCTTGGAGGCTGTCTGGGCCACTCTGGAAAACCGGCTGTCTCTTACAAAGCCCCTCACGTCACAGCGTTAGTTTCTTTTTCCTTAGTTGTTGATGTTGCCCGGGATTAAACCGTGCGTGTTGAGTTCGTCCTAACTAAACGACACCTCAGCTTAGTTTGATGTAATCCGAAGAAAGGGTCCCGGTTTCTTTAGGAACCTTTAAAACCAGTCTCAGATAGCAGAGGTGGGCGGATCTCCGAGTTCCTGATCCACATAGCAAGTTCAGGACAGCCAGGGCTATAAGGTGAAACCAGAACACAGGGATCCCCAAGACTGACACCTGGGGCAGGGCGGGGCGGCGGCGGTGGAGTAGATATTATTTAAGGCCTGGCAAGCTAGAAAGGACCATGAAGGATTCTCAGGGTTGGATCTGGGGTGAGCCTGTGGCCCTCAACCTAGTGCTGTGCTGGGTGAGCTTCAAGGATCCTGGGAGCTGGAGCGAGACTGGAAAAGCTGGAACTGGGAACCAGGAAGGGGAAATGAGGTGGACTGGGCAAGCTCCATAGGACAGCACTGACTCCGCCCACAGACATACGGTCCAATCAAGAGCGGCTTTCAGAGTCTTCCTCCTTCCTTTCCCTTCTCTGGGCTTCAACAGCCAGATCCTTAGGTGAGGGCTCAGAGCCGCCACTGGCCAAGGACCTGAAAGTGAGTGGGGAGGAGGAAATGATGTCAAATTGTTATTATTTTTTCTGGATAGCTTCTTTCCCCCCACATTGTAAAAGGAACCTGGGGATTGATGTCAGCCTTGCCAGCTTCCTGCCACTGAACTTTCATTTTCTAGGTATGTGATGGGGAAGAGGTGTCCTAAATGAGTAGTTTTTTTTTTTTTTT